>VMDR010001376.1:0-130491 GCA_007922815.1 Macrotus californicus | reverse complement strand
TCTATCAATATCAAAAAGCTTTCATTATTGTAACATTATAATAATGTTTAATATTCTCTTAATTTTAAACATATGGTAAGATAAGTCCCCATAGACATTCTTTGGTTTGAATTTTTATCAGCTTTTCTTGGTTAACTTTTACCCCCAGATAAACTTTAGAAATCTGTTGCCAAGTTTTTAAAAATTGCATTGGAACTTTCACTGGAATCCGTTCAGCTGACACAATAGGTTACCTGGGGGAGAACGCGCCTCTTTATAACACGAGCTCTTCTTCCCGCCCAGGAGCGTGGAGCGTCTCTGCGTCTATTTACCTTTTGCCCCCTGAGGGCAGGCACTGCGTGCGGTTTTCATTTAGGCCTCGTGCATTCTTGGTCGACTTTATTCCTAGATACTTCGTGGTACTTTTTGCCGCTACTGTAAATGGGCCTCCCTGTGTTGCATTTTCAAACCGGTCTTTGCCAGTACGTTAGAAGACTGGTATTTTTTTGTGTATTCATTTTATAAAGTCATCGAACCTTCCATAACGATGTGAACACTGCCAGCTGATTCCCCCCCGGGTCCTTTACTAGCCTCTGCAGATCACTTTATCTCCTTCTTGTCAGTGGTTTTTCTCTTATTTTCTTCCATCGTTATCGGTCTGTTCAGGTATCCTGCTTTGTCGTGAATGCTGATGTTTTATGTCTTAGTAAAAAACCCACTTTGTAATTATCTTCACTTTAGCAACATTGCTTATGCAATATGCTACTATGACGCTGTTTAATTTCCTTTCTGTTGTGCTGGTACCTCCTGCCTTTACAACGTGAACGCTGTATTCACAGTTCCCCTTTTTGCTCAGCTGGACCGGAGGGTTTTTGTCGTTTGTTTCGTTTTGATTTATTTTTCACTGCATCTACTTACCCATTCTTCTGTGGAGTTTGTTGTTATATTCTAATTAATTAACCTCTGCCTTTCTTTCCATAATATCTCTCCCCATTCTTTTCTCCAAACTACTTTGTTCTTGTTCTAGCACCTTGAAGCGGGAGCTTTGTCTGTTACTCTCTCTGTAATAAAGAGCATGTTTACAGCAGTATATTCACCTCTCAGCACGGTTTTGGCTTCTGGTCACACATTTGATATGTACTATTCACATTGTCATTGCTTGCTAAATAACTCATGGTCGAATTTTACTCTTTTTTCCCAGGGGTTGTTTACGAACGTCTCTTCTCCCTCCCCCTCCCCCCACCCCACCAAGAACTCATTGTTATTACATTTGTGTTCTCTTCTGCTTTTATGGCAATGTGGTTAGAGAATATAGTTTGTACCATTCTCCTTTGGGGTTTAAATGAGGCCCTCTCATTAGACAAGGACATTTTTTTTTAATTCTCTAGGTACCTGAGAAGAGTGTGGATTCTCTGTCGGGTCGAGATGCCGCAGAGAGAGGAGGGGTGGCGGGCTGGCGACCTGTACTCACTCCTTAGATACCTGAGCTCTCCCGCCTCCTCGCCTCCTCGGGAGGTACCTGCAGGCACAACACCTGACCACTCTGAGCTTTAGTTTCCTCATCTGAGAGTAAAAGTTTCACCTCCTAGAGTTATTGTTGGGATCCAGTGAGCTTTGTAACGGCCATGAGATCAGTCTTGCTCAGTTTTGTCACTCAGATCCATCACAGCAGGTTCTCAGTTCTTCGATTTTCTACACCACCGCCCCACACATTCACACCCAGCTGGAAGTGTAAGTCGGGACCTCCTGAGGTAGGATGCTTTCTCAAAATCTCTTAGCTAGATAGATAGAGGTATAAGCAGGTATAGATATAGGAATGTAAGGATAGGTACAGGTAGAAAGAAATAGGCATATATACTTTTAGAACTTACAGATACAAATGTAGATATAGATACAGTTGTAGATTTAGACATATGGGACCAAAGAAATAGAAAAATAGGTAGGTAGGTGATAGATGATAGATAGACAGAGGGATAGATAGAGGTATAGGACCTATAGATATCAACATGAGTATACTCAGATTATATCTTACTCCTCATTGGGAGAAACCCTGCTGATGAGCCACTAGTGCCCATGGGAGTGGCGTGTGCCCGTTTGCGCTGTGGATTGGGCAGCGGGGAGGCTTGAGGGCTTCTCCACCACACGCTTCACTTTGTTTCCCTATTTGATATGTCAGCGGTTGGGGATGCTGTGTGACGGTTTCTCCCACCACAGTGGTGCTATTTTGTTGTCTTCTTGTGTTTCCAGCAATTGTATCTGTGTTTGCCTCATATACCTTTCCTCGTTTTCTCCGAGAGTGTTTTTCCTTTCGAGAGGAAGTTTACTTACTGATTTTACAGGTGAAGCATTTGGTCTGCTCTCAGTCACCTTGCTTTGCTCTTTCTGGGTGTTTTTGTTTTGTTTTGTTTTTGCTTTGATTTTGGCCCCTCACCTTTCTAATCATGCCCAACCCATCTCTGATTTCCATGGGTTTTTATATATATATTTGGACTTTTAATGTTATTGTAATTATTTTTAAATTATGGACTTCTTCCCCAACAACAAGTTTTCGCATTTACATTTAGTGTTGCTACCTCTTTGCAGTAATTATTGGGGTTCTACTGTGCTTTCCCGGTTGTCTTTATCCTAGAAGTTCTTCATTTCCCTACTTTCACTCCTTTTTTTAGTAGGGCTCACCACTGCAGTACTGTCTGTCACCGTGTATGTGTGAGGGTGCATTTGCGTGACATGTTATATAAATGACAGCTTGATTGTCAATCAAGGTGCGGGTCATAAACTTGGTGCCTCAAAACTGCAGTATCCGTCCCACTCTATTCCAACAGCTAACATTACAGGCAGGTTGGGGTCCTGCCTGATTCTTTATCTTGTAGGTAACCTGTGCTTTTCTTTCTAAATACCTTTGATATTTTTCCTAATTTTTAAAATCAAAAAGCTCAGCAGGATGTGCTGCGGTGGAAATCATTCCTCATTAACGAGATCTGGCACTTGGCGGGCAGTTTCAGTCCGAACCTCAAGTCTTTCTTAAGCTTAAGAAAGTTATCATCTTTCTTATTTTCCTTCCATTTCTCTTGTCTTCTCTCTCTCTAGAATTCTTGATGTATGTATATTGGATTTTTTCATCTATCTTCCATGTCACTTATTGTTTCTCTCTTTATTTTAATCTCCTTATCCTTTTTCTGTGGATTCCGGAGGAATTTCCCAAATTTAATCTCCGTGTCGCTGTTCAACTTCCGCAGAATCCAGCTGCCACGTGCAGGCATTTCTCTTCCCTTTGAAGCCTCTGCTGACCTCAGATCGCTCCTTTGTCGTGTCTCCCTCCCCTGATTTCTCAGGTGCAGTGCTAGATTCCTGTGACAGTTATGGTTGACAGTCTTCTGAGATTTTGCCTGTTCTTTGTTGTAGTTCATATGGAAATATTTTCTTTGGTTTCTCAGAGTAGTTTGCTCCCTTAAAAGTTTGGAATAATTTTGTATGTCCAGTTATCTTGCTGCATCCTTTCTTAGCCATGGTGAGGGAGGCCTGCATCCACCCAGGGATGGGAGTCCACCTGGCTTCTGTCGGAGGTCCCGGGGGTCCTAATCCACATATGTCAAGCCACGTAGTGGGAAGATGAGAAAGCTGAGTTTTGTTCCACTCACATGCATTGAGAGGAGGAGGTAGAGATAATGAGGAGACACCTTGTCTTCATGAATTTTGTTTTTGTTTTCCACTTTGGTGGCCAGGAGTTAGCTGGGGCAATGACTCCTAGCCAGGCTCAGCCACCTGGGTCACATGCAAATCTCAGCGTGCTGTTCAAAATGCTGTGCACTCCTTATGGCCAATAGCATCCCGTCAGCCTCCCGCAAGCACTGGTGCGCCCCAGGTGAGCCTCCCAGTGGCCTCCCGGCTGATGCCAACTCCAGCCCTCACTACAGTGGAACTGGAACCTGGCTTTCTGGAACCCCTACTTCCGTTCTGCTGGTGGAGTCAGCAACCCTTCTCATGGGTCCCAAAGGCTTCAGAGGGGCATCACGCAGAGTGGTCATGCCACTGTGCCACCCCGTTGTCCCTCTGCCTCCGCAGGAAGGTGGTGCTGACCAAGGCTGTGCTCCCGGCTGCAGGTCTGATCATGCTGCCTTTACCCCCACCCATCTGTGCCACACCATGCGGAAGACACACCTTGCTCTTCCGATACAAAGTTAGGGAAGTCAGGCTCCCCTGGATTCCTGGGCCCATTTAGGTTTTCACCAGTTTGTGTGTTATGGGTTGGGTGACAGTCCCAGCTTTCACTGGGTTGTCCCAGTGTAATTATTAATAGCATGCCCTTTTACTCTCAAAAGTGTCCTAGTGTGAGCAATAAATTACAGGCTCGCTCTGGTTATTGCTCATTTCACAGAGAATCCGAGAAAGGCCAGGTGCTCTCCAAAGAGCCCAGCACCCTCCCTCCCACAGCTGGTGCTTTCTCTTGCATCAGACTGACGACAGCTTTCCCCGCCATCCACCAGGCAGTTTGGTAATGGCCTTGCCCTCATGCCGGTGGGTCACCAGCCCTTTAGAAGCTTTCTCCTCTCGAGGCAGGTCATTTCATCGTTCTGAACCTCTCTTTCTTGATCTGTTAGCTGAGGGCACTGAACTCTTGTCATGCCAACTTCACAGTGACTGTGGGTCAAGATAAGACCAGGGATGCGAAAGCCCCCTGCGAACTTTAAACTGAAAAGCGCAGTGACAACGTGCGTTCCGTTTCAGGAAGAGCTGGGATGTGGGAGGAATTAGTGCGAAGGGCACGGGCAGCCCCTCCTTCCTGGCCAGGATTTTATCTGCTGGGCCCAACTGCTGGACTCACTGTCTTCCTCTCCTTCTCACCTCTTATCTCGGCAGGAGAATCACTGCCCTTGGCCACCTCCAATCAAGTTCTCATTAAGTTCAGTGCCAAAGGCCAAGCACCTGCCAGAGGCTTCCACTTTGTCTACCAAGGTATGCAGGATGCGGATGTGGGAGGGAGGCAGGCAGGCTCCGTTTTTCAGTGAGTCAGTGACCGGAGGAACAGCAACCTTTGCTCCTTAGTCTGAGCCTCATTCTTAGGGTATTGGCGATACTTACTAGTTTGGGAGGCAGTTCCTTGGAATTCTGTTAAATTTTATACATTCAGTTACTCAACAGACAGTTGTTGGACCAAACTCCATGTTGAAGAAGGGGAGAAATCAGACATGAGAAACTAATTCTGCCCCCCATACTCTCGGGTACAGCCCCAGTGGCACTGGGAAGACCAGCCCGGGCCTCTTTCCTAGACTCTGTCCTGTGGGGCTTGGTTTTACCTACAAGGCCCAGGCAAGCTGTGGGAAAAACACAGGCTTGGCAGGGAGGCAGACATGGATTTGAACCCCAGCCCTGCCACTGTCTCACTGGGCGCCCATGACTCCAGCTCTCGGAGCCCCAGGTTGCTCCCCTATTGACTGGGGGTAATAACATCACCTCACTGATAGGATCAAGACAGAGTTCACAAAGAGCTGGCACCAAGCGGTCATCAATGTTTGCTCCCTTTCTTACTGGCCCTGAAAGGCAAAGGCTGGCAGCATCCTGGTGTTCACCTGCAGGCCCCAGCCTCTCCTTGCCCAGAAGAAGGCTCACTGTTGAGGGCCTGTGTCAGTGTGGTTCTATTTACTCAGTTGCCCAGGGTGAGCTGCGTTTCGAGATGCCAGGGGAATCCTGCCACAGGGGACGCTGCATCTGGGCCTAGGTTAAAAGGTCTCACCTACCGCTGTGGGTGGGGAGAGAGGAGAGTCAGGTGATGGAGATCAGAACCCTGGACAGGTCTCAAGGCTCAGGGGAGAAGAGGCCAAAAGCAGGGCGACAGTGCTGAAGTGGAGAAGGAAGGACCATACTCCCTGTGAGGGAGTGTGGGACCCTGACCGGTGAGGGGCATCACTGGGAAAGCAAGGAACACAAGTGGCCCTGAAACCTGGCCGAGGACTCACTGCCTCCTGTGGCTTCCAGAAACCATGCTGCAGCATTGTGTGTCCATCTGTATTTCAGTACACCGGCCTCCTCCTAGGAAGCCCCCTACCCCTGCTTTCAGGTGCCCAGAGCCTGTCTGGGTCCCATCCAGGCTGTTAGTTCCAATCTAGTTGTGAGTCCATCCCCAGGCCAGTTTCCAGAGGGGAGAGGCCGGCCCTTCAGTGCCCTTGTCCCCTGCAGCGGTGCCCCGAACCAGCGCCACGCAGTGCAGCTCTGTGCCGGAACCCCGCTATGGCAAGAGACTGGGCAGTGACTTCTCTGTGGGGGCCATCGTCCGCTTCGAATGCAATTCCGGCTATGCCCTGCAGGGGTCCCCAGAAATCGAGTGCCTCCCTGTCCCGGGGGCCTTGGCCCAGTGGAATGTCTCAGCGCCAACGTGTGTAGGTGAGTACCTGGATACACGGGACTTGGGAGGGGTGGCTGCCAAAAGGTCCTTTCTCCCTGGGGGGAGGCAGCAAGACCCAGCAGCTACCCCAAGACATACAGCAACCCCTGTCTGCCCACATAACTCAGGTCACTAGTCCTGTGGAGTGAATGTGCAGACAGCAAGGAGGAAGAGCTAGGGTTACTGGGGAATTGGGGAAGCGGGGGAGGGACAGATGTGTAGGGAGGTGCATGGGTCTAGACCCCTGAAGAGGATTGCATGGGGAGGAGTCATGGGAGCGGGTGGGACTGAGGCCCGAATAGAGAAGCCAGCGGGGTGGGGGTGGGGATCACAAGCAGGCTGGGGAGCCCTGAGAAAAGTCTGTTTGGGGAGGTTCCCGTGGGGGACCCACAAAGACCAGAGCTGCCTCCTCCCAGTGCCGTGTGGAGGCAACCTCACGGAGCGCAGGGGCACCATCCTGTCCCCCGGCTTCCCGGAGCCCTACCTCAACAGCCTCAACTGCGTGTGGAAGATCGTGGTCCCCGAAGGTGCTGGCATCCAGGTAGGGGCGAGGAGACATCGCCATCAGGCAGGTGGCCGGGAGGAGACATAGCCCTGTCGCTGCCCTTCAGGCCAAGCGTGGAGTTGGGGCCCACACACAAAAAAACACCATAGCTCGTGGCCCAGGGGCTTCGGGGGTCACGAGGAAAGAGCCAGGTGAGGCAGAAAGGAGGAGGGGCGGGCACAGGCTCAGGCTATCAGGGACAGCCAGAAGGAGGAAGTGGGCCTGGAGCTAAAATACAAAGATCAAGGAGGATTCATAGGAAGTATTTTTCAAATGGCTTGAAGGGTTTTTTTTTTTTCTCTTAAGATTGTGAGGGATAACAGAGGGGACATTGAAGGTAAAGGGAAGGAGCAAACCAAGACACCAAGAAGATAAGACACCAGGCACCCACCTAGGGTGTCGAACCTGCAGCCTGAACCGCAGGAACAGAATTAGGGCCATAACAGGTGCTCAGTGGTTAAAGCCAGGTGGGAGGGGCGGGCCAAAGGGGTGACCGCGAGTAGGGACTTAGGTGGACAGTCCAGCAAGGAGTGGGTAACCAGCTCATCGCCGCAGAACGTCCGATGCAGTCCAGACAGGAAAGCAGGCAAACCGAGGAATGTTCGAGAGACAGAGAGAAGGCCAGTCAGCCTGAAGTATTCCTACTTCCTGGATTTCCTTTCCTCATTCACTGCCTTGTAATCATTCACCTCTCATGTGTCTCCTACCCTGGGGACAAAGAGGCTGCATCTTACTTTTACTGGAAGGACCTCGCACAATGTCAGGCCCAGATTGGCGCTCAGTAACTGAATTAGTTACATGAGGAGAGGGAGGGTGGGCAGCAGGCTGTCTAACCAACAGTGCACTTCCTCTGCTTTCCCAGATTCAAGTCATCAGCTTTGTCACCGAGCAGAACTGGGACTCCTTGGAAGTGTTTGACGGAGCGGACAACACTGTGACTATGCTGGGGAGTTTCTCAGGTGAGGCGGGACTCCCAGGGACCTCAGCTCCAAGGGTCATAGTGGACATTATTATTGTTAACTTTATTATTATTATTATTAAGATATAATTCACATGACCATAAAATTCACTGTTGTAAAGTGTACAATTCAGTGGGTTTTAGTATATTCACAAAGTTCTACAACCATCACCCCTACCCCAGAACATTTTCCTCACCCCAGAAAGAGACCAGGTCCCCATCTGCACCCACTCCCCATCCACCCCCACTCCTATCCCCTCGCAACCACTAACCCACTTGCCATCTCTGTGGATTTTCTTGTCCCAGACATGTATATGTGACCTTATGTGTCTGGCTTCTCTCACTCAGCAGAATGTTTTCAGGGGGCAAGGGGTAGCACGTAGAGCACCTCATCACATGGACAGACCCCGTTCTGTTTATCATTCATCAGTTCATGGGCATTTGGCTCTTCCCACTTGTTAGCTAATTACGAATAATGCAGTTATGAACCTTCCCATACCAGTTGCTATGGGGACAAGTGTTTTCCATCCTCTTGGGTGTGTACCATGGCATGGAATCCCTGGGTCCTATGGTAATTCTATGTGTAACTCATTTTCCATCGTAGTGGTGGACTCCGGGCTGCAGGTGGTGCGTGCTTTAGCCCGACGACCGGGTTCGTTACTTGGGTCTATAGGCCCCAGAACCCATGTCACCAAGATATAGAAAGGAGTCCTGTGCCCCAGATAAACTGTCTATGCTGCCTGCGTTGCCCAGATAAGGAGACATGTCAGAGTCATTTTGAAGATGGCTGGGAGGGAACCAAACTCGTGGGCCACCTAAGGAACTCACCCTGCTGCCAGCATAAGGCTCTGCCACTGCCCCGTCTGCAGAAAGTTGTCTGTGGTGTCCCGCCTCCTTTGGACATTGGAGACCCAGCCCTCCGAGGGGTGCTGGTTTGTCTTTTAGTGAGTGTGATAGTGGGGACATTTGGGGGCCTTGGGAACAGAACGTCATCAGGTAGCAAAAGCAGGAGAAAAGCGGGGAGCTCTGGGGCCAGGGAGACTAAGCCTGAGCGGTGCCTGTTTCTTGCCCCAGGAACAACAGTGCCTGCCCTTCTGAACAGCACCTCCAACCAGCTCTACCTTCATTTCTACTCAGATATCAGCGTGTCGGCAGCTGGCTTCCACCTGGAGTACAAAAGTGAGAATCCAGAGTCTCAGCTGTGTACAGGGTTCAGGGTGGGAGCTGACAGGTGCAGAGTCCCCAAGAGGAGTAGGAGTCGTAATGGGGCTGTGTCTTCTCCATCCCACTTGCCTCATCCCAGACCTAGGTGAGGTCGCTAAAGCCCAGAGAAGGTCCGAAACCTGCTCCAGCCCGCACAGCCAGGAAGTGGTGGAGGCAGGGTTCTCACCCAAATGTCAGTTACTCAGAAACCTGTGCGCTCCCTCAGTATCCACACCAGGAAGGGAAGGGGGTCTGGTCACCGGCCTAGGCCTGGTATATAATATGGGCTATGAGAAAATAGAGGCAATCTTCTCCTCCTAAAAAC
The DNA here is from genome assembly GCA_007922815.1 of Macrotus californicus. Classification (NCBI taxonomy): domain Eukaryota; kingdom Metazoa; phylum Chordata; class Mammalia; order Chiroptera; family Phyllostomidae; genus Macrotus; species Macrotus californicus. Next base: position 121,103 of record VMDR010001376.1, on the reverse strand, counting down.
TGGCCTCTCCAACTTCTGGTTCTGTGATGCGAATTGTCTTTGGAAATAGGGAAAAGGCAAGTCGGCTTATCTCTCTTTGACAGCTTGGGCCTGTGCAGATGGAAGCCCCAGTGGGTGCTAGAGGCCTGATAGGGTCATCACTGGGTGGAGGCAGTTGCCCTGCTGGTCTTCAAAACAAGTGAGCTTTATCCAGGTAGTTGGGAGAGAATACCTGGATCCCGGGATGCCCACAGCCTGTAGGAACTGAAGAGTGCACCTAGTAGGAAAGACCTAGGGCAGCTTGAAGCAAAGACCCCGAGGGGTAGAGGGCCTCTGAGACCCTCCTCCACAGACCTAGAGGCTCCCCTCAGCTGGTGGTCCGAAGTATGCACATTTTTTCTTTTACCCTCTTTTCTCTGTTCTTTGCAGTTTTGTGTCCTTATCTAATATTTTAATTTGAGTCCTTAAATGTTCCCAAGGATCTTCTCTTCATTTTCTTTTTCCAAAGACATACTTTCTTCCTAAATCTCTTTGTCATTCTACTGCCTCATTTCCAGGAAAAAAATCGCCTCCTTTCCATTTTTTTGCCAGGGAACTGGTAGTTTTCTCGGTAGCTGAGTTTTACTGTCCTCTCATGGTGGGAGAAAGCTAGGGGAAAACAGAGGTCCCCATTCGTATGTGGAGATCGCAATTCCTGAGAACCAAAACCCTGTAGTTATATTTTTGTTTTGTAAATAATCTACAAAGAGCTATACAGAAAGAGAGAATTAATTGCTATTGTACCGGCAAATGGTTTTGAAGGGTACCGAAAAGTCCTATCTACGGCTATGACTCATATTTAATGTTTATTTAATTAAAATGGAAGTGGAACAATTAGGCTTTCAAAAGTAAAAAAAATTGCACATGATAAAAAGTAATTCTTCCCTCGTTGCCAGCATGGCTTAAATGAAACCGAGATGTGCAATCTAAGAGAAGTTGGAACGGGCTTTTCTCTGTCTCCCTCCTTCTTTCTCTGATCTCTCTTCCCTCCCCATTTCCACTTTTCTCTCCCACATACTCTCCTGCTGTGGCTCTCTCTCTTTTTCTCACTGCACCTCCTTCCGTCTGTCACCGCCTTTCCAGTGCGAAGGTCTTAGGTTACTAAGCTGGGATCACCCCCTTTACAAACCGAGCTGCATTCTGCTTGGAGTGCAGGGGGGAGTCGGGAGGAATGCACGAGATGAAGTGCTTCAAATTCAGTGTCATTGTGGTTGTAATTCTGTCCTTCAGGTCTTTTGTCTCAGCTGCCAAGATTTGTGGACGTAGGCCCAAACAGCGTTCAAGCATCACGTTCACTTCTTAAAAGCACCTGCAGGACAGGAGTGGCCTGGGAAGAGCATGAGAGAACTTTCTAGAGTGGCAGTAATGTTGTATAGTTTTGTAGGGGTTTGGGCTGTATAGGCACATGCATTTGTCAAAACTCAGCAAATGTACACTTGGGTCAGACCCAAACACAAAGTGTCTTATCGCGTACACCCTCCGGCCTTTCTGCCACCCTCGGTGAAAGGAGCATTTTGGAGCAGGCCCTGGCTCTGCTGTTCCACAGGCCTCCTGGGGAGCCCTCAGGGCAGGTGGGCAGCCAGAGTTCCTGGAGGAACTCTGCCCCAGGAGCGGTGGTCTGTGGAGCCACTGTGCCACATGATCGTTGATTTTCTCTTGTGCACTTGGAAGTGAAAGGGTTGGGAGCACTAGCCTGGAGTCCATGAGCAGACAAAGCCCAATGTGAAGGTGCCCCCCTCCTCCCTGCTGCCAGCACCACCCTCAGCCTACAATCGCGCTGACCTGCTGGGCTGGCCCATTCTCCTTTCTGTCTGTCTCTCTCCTGTTTAGCGGTGGGCCTGAGCAGTTGTCCAGAACCTACTGTGCCCAGTAATGGGGTGAAGACTGGCGAGCGCTACCTGGTGAATGATGTGGTCTCTTTCCAGTGTGAGCCGGGATATGCCCTTCAGGTACCTCCCCTTGACACCCAGGGCAGGAGAGAGATGTCCCCTGACATGTGCTTAGCCAGCCTTGCACCAGCAGAGCTGCAGTCACCAGAGAACAGGGAGCAGACCCTCAATTTCCCCCGGGGACCATGATCCCTTCCTGGAGCTGTTCATGCAAAAAAGACAGACTTTGCTGACTTGAGCGACTTGGCACCAGCCAGCCTCGAACGTGTTCCTGCAAAGTTTCGGTTTGATTAGATGTTAGGAAAATTTAATTTTCTTTTGAAGGCCACGAGGGAGTCTAGTAATTAAAGGAAGCTTGAGTAATGAGGATTCTATAGTAATGGCCATTATAAGCTTCCTTCCCCAAAATCTCTCTCCCTCTGCCTCACTCCCCATCCCACGGTGGACCTCTGCTTCTTGTTCCCTAACACAAACTCCTGAACAGGGCCCCTGTCCTGGGTTGTGCATACTCTTGTGCCGGTGGGGGCAGCTGGCCCACCCCTGTTCCTGATTCCTCCAGGGCCACGCCCACATCTCCTGCATGCCCGGAACCGTGCGGCGCTGGAACTACCCGCCTCCTCTGTGTATTGGTAAGAGAGCCGGACTCTTCCAGTTCATTCAGATCCGTTGTCTACCAGGGATTAGAGCTCAGGGACACATCAAAAGGCAGTTTTGTATTTCGGGTTTGTTCCAAGGCAATAGTTTTAGCCCAATGTTTCCGTAAGCGTTTAACTCTCATTCAAGGCTATCACGACTGTTGGAAACATTCACCCACCAAGTGAAAAATTGCAGGAGTCTTGCCCATTTGAAAAGGTAATGATGTCCATTCTGGTTCCAGATAACCAGACTCCTAGGCACTTTGGGCTTTCCCTTATGACTTTTCATGGGACATTAAGATGAAATCTACTAACGGAGACACCCTGAGGGTGACAGGTGAAATGAGGACTGAGCTTGGTTTGGTTTCTTACCCCAGGCCGAGCGACGATAAAGAGAACAACGAGAAAAGATGGAGTCTTTGCCGTCAGAAACACCTCGTCATCTAGTCAGGCTGGGGCAGGGAAGGACTGACCGTAATTGTTGAGGGTCTGCTGTGTGCAAGGCACAGAAGAACCAAGTGTTTCTTCTGAGTGGGCATCTTTGTTCTTGTTTTTACCAATAGGGAAACTAAGACTTTTAGGATTAAAAAGAAAGTGGTAAGGTCAGGGATGGAAACCTAGGTTTTCTCTGATGCCCAAGCAACTGTGAAGTGCCCCTCAAGGCTTGACCTTGGGACAGGAAGCAAGGCGAGCTGCAGGAGTGTGTCTCTTGGGCACAGTGGTGTTTTCCTTCTGTGATCTGACCAGGTACAGTGCCTGGTGGTCCACTGAGCAGCCCAAACTGGGGCTGGTCAGCCCAAGGCCCTTCCCTCAGTGACACAGCACAAAAACCCTGCCGAGGAGACCACTCCCATGGACAGTGCTGCCATTGGCTGAGGCTTTACTGTGCGTGCCAGCTCCTACCCCGACGTGCTTCTGCATTTCTGCATTTCAGTTGTGACCTCCTAATAGCCCTCTGACATAGGTGCTGTCGTTAGCTCCATTTCACAGTTGGTGGAAACTGAGGTATGGAGGGGTGTAGAACTTGCCCGAAGTCACACAGGACATGGAAGTGTTGGGATCGCAACTGAAGTGGTCTGGGCCGGAGCTCCCTCTCTGAACCCAGGCACTGTTCTGTTCAGGGCTAAACAAATGATCTCCCCCGGAAGCCCCTGCCTGGGCACTGCAAGCCCTGTCTTCTGCCTTCCCCCTGGGCTCCCATAGCCAGCAACCCCTTTCTACTCACACAGCCTTTTCCTAATAAAACGTGAAAGAAAGGGACTGATGTCAACAGATGGGGCTGCCATGGTGTTGTGGCCTTGCGTCCTCAGATGACTCGGTGGTCACCTCAGTTGGCATTTCAGATGCCCCAGCCCCTGTGGCTGGCTCCCCATGGGACGCTGATCACAGGCACTTGGGCTGAGGGCACATGTCAAAGTTCAGAGGGCGGCTCATGGCGCAGCTCATCTGTTGGCCACCCAGCCCCATGGAAGGTAAATTTATAAAGAGCCTGGCATGGTGCCTGGCACAGAGGGGGACTCAACGCATGCCAGTCCCCTTCCTGCATCCTCTTTCTTCAGTCTGAGCAGAGTTGATTGGACGATGAGGAGAGGGAGACTTAGAGGGTAATGTGAAAAATGGAAGTACTTCTGTTGGAGTGGACCACCTTTGCTGTAGGAGCTCACTAAGGGAACTGACCTGCAAAAGACATGCTTGAGGTCAAGGGTCTGTAACTTGGGATTATGGGCAGACTGCTGGAAGGTCCCAGGATGCTGGGCAGCCCTTCCTGAATTAGCTTACTCCGTTTTGCTCAGGTGTGCAGTTACTTAGGGAGATAAATTAAGGGTTCCTTTAGATTCTCAAAGGGGTTGATGACTTGGGCAAGGCTAAAAACCAGCGCCCTAAGGGAGAGTCCAAGCATTGGCGTGTCCCATACTCTCCTTGGCGCTGTCCTCACCCTCTGGTCTTGTCATCACAGCCCAGTGTGGGGGAACAGTGCAGGAGGTGGAGGGAGTGATCCTGAGCCCCGGCTTCCCAGGCAACTACCCCAGCAACATGGACTGCTCATGGGAAATCACGCTGCCGGTGGGCTTCGGTAAGTCTTCAAGTCTTCACAGCCAGGTCTCTGCTCACAGCGACTGTCGGCCCTGATCACCCAGCATGACCTTGGCTCAGGCAGTTCAGTGTTCTGTCTCTCCATTTCCTCATCTGTTGGCCCCTTGTCCAATCATGAAGGTCAGTTAAGAATGGCAGAGATGAATGTTTTGGAAACATTAAATGTAGCAAGCGCAGGGGACATCCTAGGAATTGCGTTATTGTTATTATTTAAGTAGCAAGCTAAAATCCAGGACTGTGGAATGAGAAATTAGTCAGGGATGGTTAAAAAAGAAAAAAAAAGCAATCTATTTTACAGAGTCTGAATTTCAAGTTGTGCTTTTAACTATAATATCCAATTTCTTATCTTCATTAAACTGAGCCAAGGTCAATGTGAAACTGAGTTCGCATTCTTTGTGGGCACTTTCTGGCTGGCCTCAGAGCTTGGGAGGTGGCTTCGTGTGGAGTGGAAATATGCCGGTAGGGAGGACAGTGATCTGGGTACAGATATAGTTGCTGTGGACTCATCAGAGATTGTGTCCTGGGAACTAACATAATCCCAAATATCTCTGTTAATGAGAAAAGGACTTGTGTGGGCACAGAACTGAGGGGCTGTCCACATCAGTCACCATGCCCAAGTCATTGCTCTGCTCCTGGGAACGAAATGTCCTAGGCTGGGCATCTCCCAGCCTCCGACCTCAGAAATGAAGACCACCTATTTCATCCTCACTTCAGCTTCAAGAGGGTCTTTTGATGGGGCTTTCCGCAGGAGGCAAACTGAACTGGCCTTCTTTAAATCAGTTCTGAGGGGAGGAGAGAGGTTGGCGGCCCTCCGAAGGATGGAGTCTGATATTTCATGCCATCTTCTGGAGGAAACCAGGGACAGATGATCAGATTGCAAAGTGAGGATGACTTGGGCAGCCTTGGGAAGTTCCCAGATTTGGAGACGTTGCAGAAGGAGGAGCTAGGATGTCCTGTCGCTCTGCCGCCCAACGTGGGGTAGAAGAACTTCAGATGATAGAGGGAGGGTGGGTTGGGGGCAATATTCAAAGGAAAGCAAGTTTAAATGGGACGTACACCCTGTTCTCTCCAACTCCTGAGTCAGCCACCAGAGTTCTCTATCGCTAAGGTCCCTCAGGCCCTGGGGAGTAAGCCTCTTGCAAGGTCCAGTTGCAGAAGACCAGGATTCCCTGCTTTCAAGTAAATGCTGGACTCCCAGATAGTCCCTAACCGGGCTTCAGCTTGTGAAGAGCCACTGCATTTACAAGCAGCGGCCACTAGATGACAATGGTCACATCCCGTTCTTTCCAGGCAGCTTGTTTCAGAAATCCTGCATCCCTGTAGAGCTCCTCTGACAGCTGGCCACCGGCCCAGTGTTGGGACGATGCTTGGCAGGGGACTGGAGGGCACAGGTGACACGTGCAGAAGTGCTTGTGGCAAAATCATTCACAATTTGGAAACGATCTACATGTTCGTGAGGAGGGGAATGGATAGTGTTGTTGGATAATTCATAAAATGCAATTTATTAATATGCCATTAAAATCCGTGAACTGCCCTGGCTGGTGTGGCTCAGTGGATTGAGCACTGGCCTGCAAACTGAAAGGTCACCGGTTCGATTCCTGGGCTGCCGGCCAGGTCCCCAGATGGGGATGTGCAGGAGGCAACCAATCGATGTTTCTCTTGCACATCAATGTTTCTCCTTCCCTTCCCCTTTCTCTAAAAATAAATAAAAATCAAATCTTTTTTTAAAAAATCAATGAACTCTATCTTTGTATATCAAGGATAGGCTTTGAAAAACATAACATTGAATAAAAGTAAGTTTACAAAACTGTAAAGTGTAATAATATCACTTATGTAAATGTTTAAAACAAACCCACATGTCTATTTAACAATCTAAAAACAGGAGCTGAAAGGCATCTTCCAAATTCGTGATAGTGACTGCCTCTGTGGAGGGCAGTGGGGAAGGGGTAGGGCCGGGGACAGGAAGGCTCTTCAACATTACATGTCTAGTCTTATTTGATTCTTTAAATAATCGGGTGCAAAAAATCACACATATGAGCTCATTCTAAGCAAATTAGACAACAGGTACACGTGAACACATTTTTTAAATTAAAATTTGTAACCGCACCACACAGCCATTAACAGCTGGATCCCCGCCATTGAAAGGCAGCGCCCATGAACGCACAGCCTAGTGGGTCTTGCTCGTCCCTGGGCGGGGCCTGCCACGGGCCTGGTGCGAAACTCGTGTTCAGTACACGTCATTAGTCCAGGACTATTCTCTGGCTTCGCACTACAAAAAGGAGAATTATCTAAAACCTACTCTTTTGCAATCAGATTGTGACAGTGAGCATGGTGGAAAATTTTCTGTGCTCAGTAGATATATTTCTTTCATATAGTTTTTAGTGGTAATCTAATTCTGAGAAATCTTATCATGAGCAAATATCCATAGTCCCACCTCCATTCTCCGAAGAATATGTTAATATGGAAGTTAAGGACTTGATTGGCTATTTTACCTGTTAGGTTGCTAGGAGAACTTGATTAATCTAATTAGATCCCAAAGTATAAATTTCACCTGGCTTCTTGGTGGAACAGACAGGACAACGTGACCTCCTATTTCTGAATTGTCATCAGTGTTGAAGAAAACACTAGTCTTGAAGTTCATGTCTTTCAGGTGGGGGGAGGGACATTATTTTTCAATAAAATGTTTATTTTCACAAAGCTATCTTTATTCTGATATAAGACGTAAGAGTCACAAATTAAATCAAGTGTTGATCTTGAACTTTGTTTTCAATGAAATAAAACGGACTCGAGGCAGAGCTCTGAAATGACTCATGCCATTCCCTTTGAATGAATAATACTCCTTTAAGCTCAGTCCTGCCTGAAGACAGGAGACCAGGCTGGCAGCTCCCCCAGTCTGTCCTGGGGATCCTAACTGGGTGGGGAGTCGGGAGCTGGGACGCCTGGGCTCTGGCAGAAAGGGCTTTCACAAGGCAGCACATTCGAAGCAGGACTGGACTGCTTTGGGCACTGTCTGCCTCTGTCTTGCTCCCAGGAGCTCACATCCAGTTCCTGAACTTCTCCACCGAGCCCAACCATGACTTCATAGAAATCCGCAACGGCCCCTACGAGACCAGCCGCATGATGGGCAGATTCAGTGGAAGTGAGCTTCCAAGCTCCCTGCTCTCTACGTCCCACGAGACCACTGTGTATTTTCACAGCGACCACTCCCAGAACCGGCCGGGATTCAAGCTGGAGTATCAAGGTAAGGAAAAGGAGGGCCCCGTGTGCTCCTCTGTCCATCCCCATTTCTAGCCCAGAACCACCCATCTGCCCAGCCTCCGACGTAGAATAGAGAACACAGGAAGGGCTGAGGGGATGCGGGACAGGCCCATCCATGGAGGCTTCTTTATGGTGGCATGTCTCTCTGACCCAGCTGATAAGCCTTTTCCAAGATGGCAAGGCCAACCACACCCTTAGAGGGTCAACCTGTGTGCAGGCCCAATAGCCAGCCGCTTTCCCTGAGCAAGTGACCCATCGATTCCTCTCAATGAGTGGGCAGCCAGCCACTCCCCTTGGCCTTGATAGGCTTACTCCCTTTGGGTCCTTCTGTGTCAGGCCCCATTACAGTCAGCAAAGCTATGACATGACGGAGGATTCTGGTAACAATCCCGGGAGAGCCCACGGGGCCTTGGCAATAAGACAGGCCCACGAATTGCCCCTGAGGGTTTCCCACGTGAGGCCTCACCATGCACAGCGCTCTCTTCCCAAGGTGAGATCCTGTGACAGATCCCTCCCCACCTCCAGCCTGGCCTGCTTCCCCTGAAACCAGCCTCCCTGCTCCAGCCCTTACTTCCCCTGAGTGAGGCCCTGTGACCTGTGGCCAGGCAGATTTTGGCCAATGTGCGCAGCTGTGCACAGCGGCCCCAGACTGGCCCCCCTCCTCTCTCGGATGCTTCCCTGAGCCACCAGTTCTAACCTGTTTTCCCCAGACTCTTCCACTGACTTTTTTCACACTTTTAGATGCTTTTTCCCCAAACTAACACACACTTATAAAACAATTAAAACGTGACTGGTGTTTTTGTGAGGACACCAGAGAAAGTCACACTCTCCCATAGCCCCACCTTGTGCAGAAAACCAGCTTCTAGCAGTTTGATTTCCCCGTTTTTTTTTTTCTTTTCTGCACTGAGTATATTACTATATCTTAACCAAAATGGGATCATCCTATAAATGCTGTTTTCGCAATTTGCTTTTTTAAAGTAATTTTTAATCACACAATTTACAAGCACAGTCATCTTGTTTAAAAAGAGGAAGAAATGAAGAGATTAAACTATCCCAGATAAAGCCTGCAGCCTGCGAACGCGGTTCATTCCCCAGCAGTAACTACTCTTGTTTTGGTGTGATCATTCCAGATCTTTCTCCATGTGTTGACATACATGTTGTATGTACCCGGGAAAAAAATATGTAATGTTTCGTGAAGTCTGAGGCTGGGTTTTCTCAGTAAATATGGACGATTCTGTATACATAGGGTTCTGACACTTGGCTTCTCGTCCCTGTTGAAATGAATCAGGGCGTGGATTTGGGCTTGTCGTTTAAGGAAGAAAAGGCCCAGCAGGGTGTTCTGCCAGGTGGGCGGTCGGACCCTGCATCAGTTACCAGGCCTTCCTCCTCAGGGCACCGTGTCTGTCTCAGAGGGAACTCAGTAAGCACGGTTGGGCTTGTCGCCTCTGGGGAAGCCTCAGGGGGAGGAGCCGGGCCTCTCACACCAATGAAAGGGGGAGGGAAGAAGCTGAGCTCTTACCCAAAGGTGACACCAGCCTTCGCTGGTGCCTGTGCCTGTAAAGCGCACACAGCCCCAGTGGGCGGGGCGGTGGGGCACTGTCAAGGGGCAGGATGCATCAGACAGCCAGCTGGGGTCTGTCACGGGAGAGGCTCAGGCCCAGACGTGCGGGCAGCATTCCTCCCCACGGCAGACGCACGCCTCTCTCACGCCTCTCGGGCTGCTCTCACCAGGTGCCACAGAATGAGTGACCTAAGCAGCAGCAGTTCATTCTCTCTCAGTTCTGGGGGCTGGAAGTCTGGAGACCAGGGTCCTTCGAGGGCAGCGGCGTTCCTCGGCTGGTACAAGTTTCACCCCGGTCTCTGGCTTCATCGTCCCACAGTTTTCTCCGTCTGTCTGTCTGTCTGTCTGTCTCCAAAGTTCCCTTCTCATAAGGATGTTGTGGATTAGGACCCACCCTAATGACCTCATTGTAATTTAGGTGAAGCTGAGTAAAGCCCTGGTCCCCAAATAAGGTCACATTCTGAGGGACCGGGGTTAGGACTTCAGCACAGGGATTTGGGAGGCCATGATTCAACCAGAACACCCTCAGGGAGCCCAGTGCTCTCCTCCAGGCTTCTCCTCTCCAGTGACTCCACCGTTGCCACAGGAACAGCTGCTCTGGGACGGCCCACACCTACTGCACCTTCACCCCTGTGATGGCCCCGGCCCTGTCCACCAAGGCCATGTGGTCCTGGTCAGGCTGACCCTCTGAGTCCCTCATGCTCCTTCGACTCCCTTCCACCAAAGAGACCTACCTGCTCCCACGGAGCCCTGGCCTCAGGCTGAGCCCCTCCCACACTCACCAAGCCCTCACCTGTGAGACACAGCCCCCTGAGGCACCCCCACCCCACCCCCCGCACAAGCATCCTGCACTGAGGTAGCTGGGATGACAGGCCCCCACTCTGGGTTGGCGTTCCTCTCTGTGGCGTGCTCCTTATGCCCACTGAGGCTCCACGTGTTCAGAGGCCCAGTCCTCTGTGGATTTCTCCTTGGGAAGAGGGAGTGGGGGAGGGAAGCACAGAGAAAGGCAGGGTCTATAAATGCCTTCAGAGTCCCGACACCTCCAGCAGGGATCAGCCCACCCATGTGAGAGGCCCAGCAACAGCCCCAGGGGTGTCCACTCTGTGGGCCCACCTTCTCCCACTCACGTTTCACCTTCATGGCTCGCCTGGGTGTTTTCAGGCCCAGAGAGACTCCATCACCACCCACCTGTGTGCCACAGTCCTGATGACACTTGTGGACCCACCCTCAGTGTAAAGCCAGCTGCTCCCCCTTAGACTTGACCTTGGCTTCCACTGAGGCTTCTCGTTTGTGACGGCCCCAACCTCTCAGACTGGGTCCTCTCTGTGCCAGAGGCCCAGGTGCTCCTGCTGAGGCCTCACAGTTTGTCACAGACCCGAGTAACTCTCCCTGCCCAGCAGGCCCACACTCTCCAGGCACTTTCCTCAGCCCCAGGGACCTGTGTTTTGTAAACAAGGTCTAACCACTCACCACAGGTGTTCTCTTTGTGAAAAGACCTGCTTCATGAAAGAGCCATCTGTCACCCCGGAGCCCACTCCTATGAAGCAGGCCCAGCACTCAGTGGTCCCTTGACTTTCTTTGGGGGAAATCCAACTCCTTACTTTTTCTCAAAGTTCCTTCTGTCAGATGCTCTGAATTTCCCAGGCTGGAGTTTTCCTTTCCCTTCTTCAGGTAAATATCCAACCCCCAACCTCAAAATTCTTGCTCCTACCCAGGTCTCTGAGTCTGACAGGCTTAACTTAATTCCATTAAAGCTTCTTGGGAGGCTGTGCTTATAAAGGACTTAGCACAATAGCAAGATATGTAATTATCCCAAAACGTTAGGCATCATGATAATTAATATTTTTAATCATGGCACTTTGTTTGAAGTTGTATCTGTTCCCGCCATAGCACCTCCCTTTGGGACAAACCCAGCTACTCTCCCCGAGGAGCCCTTTAGAAAAGCTAATGATTCTGCATTTTAGCCTTCGTTTCTGCCCTGGAGGCCAGTCTCTCTCTTTGAAGCTTGTCCTGGTGGAAATGAGCTCAGCTCGGAGATTTCTCTGGGTGTGAGAGCAGTCCAGGTGCTCTCACCTACGAGTCTGTCTCTTTGAAAAGCCCAGCTTCTTCCACGTGACCCGGTTCCTGTAAGAGAGACCGGCTACTCTCCTTAAGGCTGCTCCTGGTCCTAGCATGTGCCCCCTCTCCTCAGGCTCCTCACCATCCCATCCGTCAGCCACGTCCCTGAGCACCAGGCTCCCTGCTTCTGCCGTAGACTGTCATCGGCCAAATCGCCCAGCCCCCTGCTGCTGACAGGGTGACATCTCTCCTTTGCCCAACCATCCCACCCACTCCCACGACAGCTGCTCGATTTTTGGACATCAAGTACCTTGATGATTTTTTTAGTGAAACCTGCCCCGTTCTCCCCGCTAAGACTTCTTTGTGCATATTGAATGGAGACACATCACATGGCCACCGTCGCAGAGAGACAGTGCTTAGGAGACGTCAGCTCCACGATCAGTGTCATTTATATTGTGGCTACGTGTGACGGATGCATCCGCTTCCATGGAGTGTTCATTAGGTTTCCTCTGCTTCCACTGAGAGTTTCCACTACAGCAATGTTTTATCTCCTTCCACTGCCGATTTCCTGTGGAGGGTGAGCCCACTTACTGCCACGAAGGCTATTCCTTGTCCTGTGGATCTGATTAATCGAAGGCTGTGCTCCGTGGCACGTGCTCAGCAAATGCCCCCACGGCCCCTTCCTGTTGGGCAGGCCTCAGCTACTTCCAGCAAGGTGTCTGGTCCAGAGTCAGGCCCACCCATGCTCACAGAAGCAGATTTCTTGCTCTCTGCAGGGACTTCCTTGTATGACTGTCACATACTCCTTTTAACCCAGCTATTCCCTCTGAAAAGTGTCTCCCACCAAGCTACTTCCTTCCTATAGGTTTCTTAGAGTGGGAGAGGCCCCGCCCAGGTCCTCAACTGACTACTTCCTGTGTTTGTGGTCTTGATCACTGTCATCCTAGTTAAATGACTTAAGCAGCACCAGAGTCGACACCTGGCCCCAAGGACGTGCTCACAAATAATGGCTCAGTGAAGCATCCTCTTCTTTGAGCCTCCTTTTCCCATGGAAACAGTAACAGATAACATTTGTTGAGCTCCTGCCATGCACCAGCACTGCGCGAAGAGCTACGCACATACCCACCGAGGTCCGTCCAAAAAGTATCCATCCATGTACCATGAAAAATGGGGGCATTAATGGAAGAAGATGCAAGATACAAGGAACATTGTTCATCGGACAGTGATGCTTTAGTCCCCTTCACAGTGGGCACCCTGGGACCTCCCAAGGCACGGTTCTCCCAGTCACCATCAGCTGCCCCATTGTATTTTCCTGAATCTTGTCAACAGTCTGAAATCTCTTCCCTTTCAAAGGTGACTTTAGTTTGGGGAAAGCCAGAAGTCACAAGGTACCAAATCTGGGCTGTGGCAGGGCTGAGTCAGCTGGGTGATTTGATGTTTTGCCAAAAAACTCTACATGAGATGTGATGTGTGAGCGGGTGCTTTGTCATGATAAAGCTGCCAATCACCAGTTGCCTATAGCTGTGGCCTTCTGAATCATCGAAATAGTTTCTGCAAAGGAATGTTTGAGCCTAACGCAAAATTTGGTGCAGATTTGTTGCCCTACTTGCTCAGTCATTTTTAATGTGGCGGCCACACAGTGCACATGCTCACTCAATGGTGTCTACTGCTCCCACTGACTAGTACAGTGAAGTTGCCATTGTTCACACATGTGTATTCCAGTCCACTCTCCGTGGCTGCCAGGTTATGTCATGTCGCACAAATCATTCTTGTTCTATTAACAATGGTTGGACTTTTTCTGGACAGACCTCATATAATCCTACCTAATCCTCACAACAATCATTTTCCAAAGAAGAAAACTAGGCACAGAGAAGTTAAATAACTTTGCCAAAGCCAATGAGTAAGAAATGACAGTTCTTCCTGAGTCCTACTCTTGATGCTTCAGCCCTGCAATAACTCTGCTGCTGCTATGTTCTGGCTAGGGAGAACACACTCAGAGTAAAGTAACCTTCTCTCCTGATCTTTTCCAGCCTATGAACTTCAAGAGTGCCCGGACCCAGAGCCCTTTGCCAATGGCATTGTGAGGGGAGCTGGCTACAACGTCGGGCAATCAGTGACCTTTGAGTGCCTCCCAGGATATCAGTTGATGGGCCAACCTGTCCTCACATGTCAACATGGCGCCAACCGGAACTGGGACCACCCCCTGCCCAGGTGTGAAGGTATGTCTCTCTCTCATCCCTTGGGTTTTTTCTTAGGGAGACAGATCCAGAGCAGCCCTATGTCTACTTGCCTACTCCATAGGATCACCCACGCTGGGAGGTTCTGGCAAACTTAAGCCATCCTGTTTTCTTATGGATGGGACCCAGCCTGTCCAGGGGGGAATCCTGGGGATAGAGCTCTGAACCAGCCCTAGGGAGGACCTGAAGGAAATGTGGACCACATCCAAGGGAAAACATACTCAGCCATTGGGAATTTCCAACCTGATGAGTAGATGCCCCTGTCAGAAGGAAAGACTCTGCATGAGGGTGTAGGAGCAGGTGGTAAGCCGAGGGGTAGAGAGGTAGAGTTAATCATGGTATCTTCTTAAAGGGAGAAGAGAATAAAGCCTAGAAAGAAGAAATTTCTTGTCCTCCTCATCACCTGTTCCCCTACTTACGCTCTTTCTCTTACCTGTGCCTGAGAGGTCTGAATTGATAATATAAGGGACTTAGAGGTGGCACGTTCCCGAATCTTCATTAACCAGAACCAGAATGGGAGCAGCCCTAGAGTTTGTGCTGATTCTGCCACCACCTGCTCACCTCAGTTGCATTTTCCCTTCATTTTTCACTCTTGGGGCTCAGCGCTTTTCTGCAGGAAAAGCTGGGATTCGTCTTGAAAGGGGAAAGCTTGGTAGGAGGACAGCCTGGTCCAGGAGGAAGTGCCCCAGCTTCAGGGTCAGATCTCCCTGGACTTCATCCCTGAACCACTCCACCCCTCTGAACGTCATTTTCTTCCCTAGTACAATGGGGCTTCTCATCTCAGCTGGGAGGGTTTCAAGATGACTCGTGTGACGTGCACAGCCGTCACTGGCTCACAGAGAGTGAGCCTGAAGTATTAACTGTCCGAAGAAAAACAGACATTGTTTGCAGAACTGAGCTGTGCTGGTGTTGGAATGTAAGATTGTCACTTCCGAAACTACTAATCCCCTGGCTTGTTTTCAGATTTTCAAAACTCTCCCTATGCAAAACCAGTTCTTTGTTCTGGGATTGTTGGTTGATCGTGCGCTACATGACAAGCTTCATGGTGGACTTTCTTCCTTTTATTTCCTTTTTATGCCTCCTTCATCTTTTTATGGCATCGCAGGAGAGAGCAGAGAACGGCGCTCAGTCAGACATCCTGAGCCAGCAGCAGTCCCCCCTCCCGAGAAAGCTCTTCCCTTGGCTCCTTTGGTGCCATGTTCGCTTGCTTTTCCAATTGCCTTTCTGTCTGTGCTAACTCTTTAGTCATCTTTTTCTTCACGTATCCTGAGGCATCTAAATCCCAACCTATTCACAGTTGAGCTCATCCCCTTTCTGCCATCAAAGTGACATTCTCATCTAGTGAAGGTCACCTGGTTACTCAGCTGTTGATATGGGCACCTTCCCTGTCACTTGTCTACCGTGTTCACCAGGCCTTCCTAATTCTACCTCCTACCTCTTTCCTCTGCACCCACTTCTCTCTGTCCACTGCCTCTCCCTTAGTCCAGGCCACCACTTGGATGAGGCTCCTCACTGGTCTCTCAGCCTCCAGTCTTGCACTCCTCGATCCATTTTTCACAGTGCAGCTAAAATGAGTCTTCAAAACCATCAATACACTCCTGACACTCCCCCACTCAGAAGCCGTCGAGGCGCCCCCATCGGCCCAGGGGTAAATTCCACCCCCCTTAACGTCGTACACCACGTCCCTTGGGGCCTGCTCTCTGCTTACCTGCCAGTGCTCTCCGCTCTCACAAACTTCACACTCCAACTGAGCTGAAAAGTTTTCAGTTCTCCCGTGTTCTCTGACCTCTGAGCGCATGGTGTTCCTTCCTCAGAGAACGTTGCTCTCCTCTCTTGCTTTGCCAGCTTAGCTCTTTATCATCCCCCAGGCCTGAGTCTAAATGTGAATCCTGCCAGGAATCCTTCCCTACACTCACAAGACCAGAGGAGGGGCTCCCCTAAATGTTGCTGTGGCATTCCACCCAATGGCGTGCTCCCCGGAGCTGCAGATGCCGGTGTCTGTGGCTATAGCCCAGGGGACTGTGAGTGCCATGGGACAGGACCACATGCTGTGCCATCCTTGCTCCCTTTTGTCTCCCCAGGCCATACCTGGATCACATGTGTGCTCAGTGCATGTAGGAGGAATGGTGTGTCCACGCCCCACTTTCAGGATACATTTGCGCTCCCAGGGCCTTCTTCCCTGCTTGGAAGCATTAGGATAGGGTCTATCCACATGTCTGCTTGATGTCCCATGCCAGCCCAATATGCTGGACTCATGATGCTGGACCAGGTTTTCTTTGTCCAGATCACTTTTTCATTCTCCTCTCTGGTCACCAAATCTGAACTCAGCAGAGACCTCAGGGACTCTTCATCCCCCTACCAAAGCCTAGGTCAGAGTGAGTCTAAAACTGGGTGTCACATTTGGGAGATGGGAAGATAGGAAGAGAGATCCATAACTGTGTAGCAAATGCCTTCTCTGTTATCTAGGGCCTGGGTTGAACATGTTACATTTCTCAGTCCACATAATCGCCACACGATCCTATGAGGGGGCTATTTTTAGTCCCATTTTACAGTGGAGAAAAAGACTAAACTTCTTGTCTAAGTTCATCTAGTCAATAAATGGTCTAGCCATCATTGGAACCCAATCTTAGCCTCACCACAAGAATCCTCAACTCTTAAGTCAAGACCAGAACTACCACTCTGAGAGTCTTAGAGCAAATAAAAAGGGAAAATTCCACTTTCATAATTTTCTTAGCTCTTCTCAGCAAAAGTACTGCAGCTCCAATATCTACCTTCCATTTCTAGGGAAGGAGAAGGGAGAGCCTTATTTAGTGGGTCCCTTTCTCCTGGGCAGGTGTCATCCATGAAAAAGAGAAGGAAGGAGGCGGGAGACTGAAGCAGGCCCACAGAGGCACCTGCACTGAAGATTGGAGCCGGGTGGGCAGGGATGTGTTGGGACTGGTGGGGGAAGTCAGGCCGGACCGTCCGCATCCCCATCGCCTCTCCCCGTCCCACCTGTTCTCCTTGAACAGAATGACTTGTGCTGGGATCTGGGAGGACTTCATTAGGAAGTCATCTGAATTCTCAGGTGGGAGGTGATCTCCTGCACTCACCTGTGTTCATGTTCCCTCTCTGCAGTCCCCTGCGGTGGGAACATCACCTCTCCCAATGGCACTGTGTACTCCCCTGGCTTCCCCAGTCCATACTCCAGCTCCCAGGACTGTGTCTGGCTGATCACCGTGCCCATTGGCCATGGCATCCACCTCAACCTCAGCATGCTGCAGACAGAGCCCGCCGGAGACTACATCACTGTCTGGTAGGGCTGGCTGCCATGTTGACAGCCAATAAGGAAAGGGCATTGGCTGGGTGCTAAACTGGATTACCCATCTACTTGTTCAGCACAGTGAATGAGGGGTCTACTTCCCTTAGCCCTTAATGGCTCCTTGAAGGGAGAGTAATAGGAAGGCAGTGGTTCCCAATTTGAAATCCTGCTAGGGGACCCTGAAAGTACCAATGAGTGGGTGAATGGCAGTGGGCGTAGATATGCAGTTTTCTCAGTACTTCCAGAGTCTCAACAAAAATTCTCCATTCACCTGTAATAATTCACCCAGACTAATGAAAGAGCTTCGGAGTGGAGTTTTGTGAAGTCTCGTGTTCAGCCAGCACTGTCCAACAGAACTTTCTACGCTGATGGACATGCTCTACGACTGTGCCATCTGACATGGTAGCCACTAGCTACCAGTGGCTACTGAGGACTTGAATGTGACTGGAGTGCCGGAGGAGCTGATTTTTCAACTCCATTTAATTTAAATTAATTTAAATGTAAATAGCCACATGTTGCCCAGCGGTTACCAAATTGAACAGCTCTGCTTTGAGTTACATAGTCAGACTATCTCAAGTTAATTTTAAAATAGGAATGTGAATTATTAGTTGATAGTTGCGGTTTCCTAGACAGGTTTTACCAAACCACTTGATTTTTGGACAAAGATATGATTGTAAAATTCCTTTTGGTTTAAAGGTCACTGTCATTCTGGGAATTGATAGGGGATAGTGAGACTCTCTTCCCCAAATTCCCAAGGAGAAGGAACTCTAACCAGATTGCCCTGGATTAATCTCCAGCTTAATTTCCAGGCAATGGCTAAGAACAAATGAAAGAGACTAGATAAGTGTCCAGGGGAGAAATCCTTTGCCCGTAAAGATGACATGGCTCTGTCTCTGCCTGGGGGCCAAGGAATGGGGACTGGCACAGACAGCAGCATGACCTTCCTGCATGCCTTCTGTCACCCTGTTCCAGTGCTGCCTGGCACTGAGAGAACCTGCTCTGTGGCTCCTGCTTCTCAGGTGGGAGTGTTGTCCCAGGAGCCCATCAAGGAGGCTGGGCGGGTGAAGAATCAGGTGAATGAGGAATCAATGTGGGCTCCACCAACCCTCTCAGCTTTCTTGGGAGACCACACTGGGAGAGGTTGAAGAGAGGTGTTTGGAGCATTGGGGAGGGACAGTGTTGGGTGCAAGAAAAGTCACAGCCAGCCACTCCTGGCCTCTCGTAAGGCCACTGATGGCACCAGGTAGAGTCGGCAGCCACAGGGACTTGTGACATGCCAGGACCTTCTCTCCTGCTGCAGGGATGGGCCCCAGCAGACAGCCTCAAAGCTTGGAGTTTTCACCAGGAGCTTGGCCAAGAAAACGTTGCATAGCTCAACCAACCAGGTTCTGCTCAAGTTCCACCGAGACGCAGCCACGGGTGGGATCTTCGCCATAGCCTTCTCTGGTCAGTATGGAAGCCTGGCCTGCTGGGAAGGGCCAGGCTCTCAAGGCAAGGCCGGCCTTGAGCCCTGGCTTTGCCGCTCCCAGTTGTGTGACTCTGAATGACTTGCGTAGCTTCTTAGCCTCAGTGTCCCCAAAGTTATGAGAATTAAATGTGTTAGCCTATGTGAACTCTTCCAGAACAGGGCTCTATAAACGTGAGTTTACCTCCTCCTGCACACTACTAGGGCAGAGAAGCACATGACATTGACCCTGAGTGCCAAGTTCAAGGTTAGGGCGGCAGAGTGAGGTTTCTCATCCCTCTCGTTCACATCAACTCATTGGCTGGTTAACCACCTACCTCTGCCACAGCTTGTCCCTTGGCACCTTCTAGAGGGTCGTCCCACTCCAAAGGAACCAGGGCCTCTGTTGACTTCACAGGACACACTGTGCCTAAATGAGGTCACAGAGAGTTCAAGCAGGAGGAGAATGGGTGATTCAGGCTGAGTTTGTTCTTATCGATGGCCAGTTCTCTTCTAAGATTTCAAAGTTATGGATCTGAACCTGTCCTCATTTTTGTTGTAGTGGACACAGCACAGAGAAACTTACAGAAAGTTCTTGGTGGTCTTGCGCCCACCTATGGGACAATCCACTGCGTTTATAATTTTCAAAGCGTGACATATATTTGAACTGAAAATCAGGAAAGCTTGACTTCGTGCCTCAAGCCAAGTGTGTAACCTCATGCAGGTCCCTGTCTAACCTGAGAGCTCGGATTCTTCACCTGTGCAATGAGGGGCGTGGAGTTTGTGGTTTGTAAGAATCCCGTGGGCTAGTGAGGCAGATAAGATATGGTTACCCTCTTTTTACAAATGAAGAAATGAAGGTCCAGGAAGGCTTGAAGACGTGCCCAAAACCACACGCTGGAAACAGTTCTGTCCCCAGTTCTTTGAGTTATGCACTGTGTGCTCTGCTGGGACAATAGGTGCTGCCGTGTCACATGTGCATGTAGAGAGACTTGACTGCATTTAGCCCGAGGCCCTTGGGAGAGGTGGGGGTGGAGAAACAGAAAGTGACCTAGAGAAACAACCCCGTGGAGGGCACAGGCCACCATGGCCACAGCAGAGCTCTAACCGCCGTTTCCAGGGAGCTATGGCCCAAGGGGAGCGTGATGCAGTTTCTGAAAACCATTTCCACAAAAATGAGCCAGCGCTCCTTGGAGAAATGGCTGATTCCAGGACTAAAGCAGAGAAAGTACAAGATGAGCCTGGGACATTCTATGGCAGAAAGCAAGGAAGTGCTCAAAAAATGAGGGGCATATGCCAGAAGGATTAGAACCAGCTGGACAGGGCTCCCACTGACCACGAAGGGGATAATTTGAGCATCAAAGTAATTAATGTTCGTAACAAGCAAGTAACCTGTTGAACAAACCAGGACACCATGTATATCCATACAGGCGTTAACTAATTAGTTACTTAATTAAAAACTTATGAGGAACAGGATATTTTGCCTCAAACTGTCTCCTCACACAATGACTACAAAGGGAAGAAAGAATAGCTTCGCAGCGGACAGGCCTGGAGGACACCACCTCAGTCAGGTCACTCAAGTGAGCATCGCCAGTAATGGGACAAACCGAAATCACACCCCACCTGACAGGACGCAGTGAGAGAGCCCAGTGCTATGTCAGTGGCTTTCCCATGAAAGATGCACACCCCAAATCTAATCATGAGAAATCAGACAAACCTGAACTGAGGGAAGGACTGAGACACATGGGAAAGTGTCCTGGCTCCTGCTGGCCCTTCAGTCACTTGTCCTCTTCCTTTAAATGGCATCTGGCTATACTTCCTCCCCAGCTTCTCAGCCCTGTGAGGCTTTTCTTGCTTATTCTACCCCGAGCTGATTTGTGTTACTTTTACCCAAGGTTCCTAATTAACAACGATCTAGGACCCACCAATCCTACTTCTGGGAATTGTGTATAAAGATAATCCTTGAAATGTTATTTGTAACAGGTAAATTAGAATCAATCCAAAAATGTAAGATAATAGGAGATTGGGTGTGCAAATGATGAGATACAAAAAAAAGGGGGGGGGGAATATAGTCGTTAAAAATCATTCATGTAGAATACAATGTATTGCTTACGAGAGATGTTTATATTCAGTGAAAAAACTCAAATGATGTAGAAGGGCTCAGATGATGGTATAACCAGAGGATGTAACGATTATGGACTCCTAACCTAGACTGCAGCCACCCCTTTTTGAGAGAGAGAGACAGAAAGACAGAGAGACAGAGACAGAGAGACAGAGAGAGAGAGAGAGATGCAGGACCAAAGGTAAAGGAAGCCATTTTACTATTAACTGAACTTGGACCACAAAGCCAAATACAGAGCCTTGGGTCATCTGATAAACTGAACCACGTGAACCACATTCTTTCCCTAAGCTAATTTGACTTTAAAAGCTGCAGATGAAAGGCCAGCTCCACACAGCCATCAGCATGAGAAAGAACGATCTCGAAAGAGTCAGTAAGAAGAATACCAAGTGCCGTGACCTGTGCAGGCTCCCATTGAGCTGACTGCTGCTTGGCAGGCAGCAGTGAGCCCTCCCCATCAGTTAGGATGTGAACCTGTACAGGACTCTGACTGGGCTGGAGCAGCGCCTCACCCTGAACAGGAGTAGGGGTAGGGACAAAATGAAACGGAGGAGCCTTGACCACCCCCTTGCCCATGAGTTCTGTAGCAGTAACGTGGCCTATACAGGGTGTGTCTGGGGGGAGGGTTGTCTGTAAGAGATCCATGGTCATTCATCAAAATGCTAACAATGGTTACGCCCGGGGTAGTGGGATTCAGGGAACTTTCGTTTTCTTTCTTTTCAGTATTTAGTCAGTTCTCCATTTAGCTAAAATGTACACTTTTCCAAAAATGTCATTTTAAAAATGTAATAGGAGATCACCCCTATCAAACTAGACACCACAAAATATAAAATACCCAGGCTGTGTTTAGATTTCTTTTTATTGATTTTTTTTCTCTAGAAAAGTTAAGTATGTCTTAGAAAGTTTTATTTTTTAATCATTTTTTATTAATGTTTGAATACAGTTGTCTCCATTTTCCCACCACCACTTCCCCCATCCCACCCACCCCCACCCTCAACCCAACCCCCCCCCCTTTGGCTTTGTCCATGGGTCCTTTATACATGTTCTTTGACAGTCCTTTTCCTTCCTTCCCCATTATCCTCCCTCCCCTCTGGTTACTGTCTGTTTTTTCTTTCAATGTGTCTGGTTATATTTTGCTTGCTTGTTTGTTTTGTTGATTAGGTTCCACTTATAGGTGAGATCATATGGTATTCTGGCTTACTTCACTTAGCATAACGCCCTCCAGTTCCATCCATGCTGTCACAAAGGGTAGGATCTCCTTCTTTATTTCTGCTGCAGAGAATTCCATCATGTAAATGTACCACAGTTTTTTGATCCACTCATTGACTGATGGGCACTTAGGTGGCTTCCAGCACTTGGCTATTGTAAATTGTGCTGCTATGAACGTTGGGGTGCATAGGTTCTTTTGGATTGGTGTTTCAGGATTCTTACGTTACAGTCCCAGCAGTGGAATTGCCAGACCAAAAGGTAGTTCCATTTTTAGTTTTTTGAGGAAATTCCAAACTGTTTCCCACAGTGGCTGCACCAGAGTGCATGCCCACCAACAGTGCACTAGGGCTCCCTTTTCTCCACATCCCCACCAGCACCTGTTGTTTGTTGATTTGGTCATGACGGCCATTCTGTGTGTCTTAGAATGTTTTAGAGGGTGTGTTTCTTTTCACCATTATGACCCTTTATTATTCAGCCTAAGTTTTTTTACTTTCTATTCTTTCCTATGGAACTCTGCTTCTGGACAATTTTTATTTGTTTATTTTTAATCATTTGTTATTTTTAAATTAAAGTTGACATACAATTTTATATTAGTTACAGGTGCTCACCCCAATGATTATACATTATATAACTTACTAAGTGATCATCCCAATATAGCTCATACCCCTCTGACATCATACATAGGTATCACAATATTACTGACTATGTTCCCTAAGCTGTACTTTACATCCCTGTCACCATTTTGTAACTACCAGCCTGTCCTTCTTAATCCTTTCACCTTTGTCACCCATCCTTCCAACCCCCCTCCCATCTGGCAACCCCCCTCCGATCTGGAACATGTTGAAATGTTCTCTGTATCTATGAGTCTGTTTCTGTTCTGCTTGTTCATTTATTTTGTTTTTTAGATTCAATTGTTGATAAGATTGTTTATTGCCATTTTATTTTTCACATCTTTATCTTTTATTTCCTTCTTCTTAAAGAAAACCCTTTAACATTTCATGTAATTCTGGTTTGGTGGTGTTAAAGTCCTTTAACTTTGCCTTGTCTAGGAGGCTCTTTATATGTCCTTGGATTGTAAATGATAGCTTTGCTGGTTAGAGTAATCTTGGTTGTAGGCCCTTGCTTTTCATAGCTTTGAATATTTCTTGCCACTCCCTTCTGGCCTGCAAAGTTTCTATTGAGAAATCAGCTGACAGTCTTATGGGAGCTCCTGTGTAGGTAACTAATTGCTTTTCTCTTGCTGCTTTTAAGATTCTCTCTTTGTCTTTAATCTTGTTTGAAAGGTAAGCATGAGGCTGAGAATGAAAGGCATCAATTTTTCTAAAACTCTATAAAAGAAAATATTAAGAATTGGCTAAATAAAAAATATTTCTACAAGTCAAAAGAGCACCATAAATAAATACAAGCAAATGATAAATTGGGAAAATACATTCCATAGAAAAGATCAATCTTAAAAATATACAGAGTTATTCAAACTTTAAAAAAAATAGGGGCAAAGGACATGAAGAGAGAGTTAAAAAGAAAAGAAACGCTGTTCTTTTTTTTATTTATCAAGTTAACAGATATTAAGATTGATGACTGTTTTCCCAAAGGGCCCTAAATTCCTCGAGGGCAAGGCCTGTGTCTGTTTGCTCTTGCATCCTCAACAGCTAACACAGCATCTGACCCAGGGTGGCCCTCAAGAGAGGACCATTAAATGAATAAGGGGAAAGGACAATGAGAGCACCCAGCATTGGAGAAACTGACACTCTGTGGACAGTATCTGTTGGAGCAATTTTCCTACAGAGAAAAATGGTAGCATGCGTCAAATGTGGCCATTGTCCTCCCTGGTTTACGTTAAATCCAGGTTAAACCTACTTGGTTACCCCAAGAGTGCCTCTTGGTTCCAGTACCCACACTTCATAAAGCTTATGTATCGCTCAATACTACATTTTGCAACTGACACATCTATGGAAAAAGCTAAAATTAAATCCTCAGAACATAATATGACAGTTTAAAAAAAAAAACTAGTGCAGGAAAAGTCTTAAGTTACATTCCACCTATCTTGGGTAAAATGTCCCAGTCCCACGTGAGCATTTGGGATGTGTGTTCCCGTGCTACTGGCTCTGAGAGCAGCACAGCACGATGTTCACTGTGAGCTGTGCCCTACCACCTAGCGCTGCCCTGAATCCACTCCCACTGAGTCTTTCACATGCACCCTTGTTGCTGCCCAGGGCTTCACAGAGTCTCAGATGAGAACCTCCGCATGATGCACTGAATGTTTATTTGCAAAGTGCACATGTTGCAGTGTGCAGAAGTGCAGCTCTGTTACCGCTGCATTCACCGTTGGGCGATCATCAAGTGACGCTTTAAGAATTGAGCTTCTAGCATAATGGTTTGTTGCATATATACATATGGTTACTTTTAAGTGCTTTTGGATTTTGGGTTACGCATTACAACTTTTTCCCATTACAGTAATGGAAAATAGATGCCTAGTTAGCATCTTTGCACAGAACATCTGACTTCCAGGCATGGATTACTGACATTCAATGGAAGATGCCTATACTTTAGAAAGGTCATACAATTTAATCACTCTCAGGTTAAAAAAAAGAAAAATTCATAAAAGATGTATATATATATAGAAGGATGTTCATCATAGCTTTATTTTAAATGGCAAAACTTTGAAAACCTTAATGGCTAACATAGAGCATCTCTTAAACAAATTCTAGTAGGTTATATAATTAGACCCTGTGAAATCATTTTAATCATACTTTTGAATAAATTTAATTACATGGGGACATTCTTGTAATATAGCAGGCACACAAATATCAACATCAAATACATATCATGATGCAAATTTTGTAAGTGAAAAATAGTTACATATGCAGAGAATAAATACTCTAAGAGCTTACAGTGAAGGATTAGCAGTGGTTATCTCTGAGAGGGCGGTGGATGTGTTTAATTTTCCTCCTAGTGTTTTCATAGAAGACCTCATATTTTCTTTAATGACACCATATTACATTTGTAATTCTTTTTTAAGAAGTGCTATTTTAAAGAAACAGTGGGTGGAGGTGACTTTGGAAATAATAGCAGCAGCAGCAGCACTAGCTAACATTTTGTGTGGCACTCAACCACGTGCCAGGTAATGAGAGAAAAATGAGTCGTGAGCCCACACCGTGCTTCGCCTCGGTGACGGCATTCACGCACAATCCAGTCTCTGCCCAGGGGTGGCTTCCAGTTTAGAAAACCCACTGGAGCCAGAAGTGTTTGGGCAAAGGTCAGAAGGCAAACAAGCTGACTCAGCGGGCACTCACCTAAGCCACACCCACACTGTGTGTAGTGGAAAGAACATGAGGCTTGGGAGCAGCTAGACCTGGGTTCAAATCCTGCCTGTGCCACTTACTTCCTGTGTAACTTTGGAGGAGTAACTGAACACCTTGTGGGGGGATCAGCTATCATGAGAATTAAAGGTGACAGCGTGTGCAAGTGCCTGGCACAAAGTTGGTGCTCAGCACATGCTTCTCTCCCCTTCCCTTCACTGCTTGTGTCCGTCTCCATCTTCCTGGATTCCCTGTCCTTTGTTGTTAGTCTGAACAGCAGATAAGGAAAATTGTGCTTGGTTAAACTTGCCCTGTGTAGAGATACTCATTAATATCTGCTGTGTAAGTGAATGAGGAGTGAGAAAGGGAAGCCCTGAGTGACTAAGGGCTCCAAGGAAGATGTCTGTGCACTGACTTGTCTGCTATTGTCTTTTCAGCTCACCCCCTCACCAAGTGCCCTCCTCCCACCATCCTCCCCAACGCTGAAGTCGTCACAGAGAATGAGGAGTTCAACATAGGTACCACCTCCCAACCGCCATGGAGGGGCCGGGTAGAGGTGGGGGCCGGCCAGCAGGTTCTCTCTCCCTCCTGTCATGGAGAGAAACCACAGGCCCAGTGCAAGAGGGCCGTTGTTCCTTCAACTAAGTTCACACCAAATATACCCCCTCTTCCTTTTAGCCACCCCTGAGAAGAGGAGCTAGGAAAGCACTCGTTTTTTTCTTTTTCCGTGATTTAAGCCAGTATGTTTTTGAGAGAAAAAAAAAAAGCCCTGCAAGACACTGTCAAAAGTTCCTGGAATGTTAAAACCTTCTCAGGCTCAGTGAGGCTGCGCTGGGAGAGGGGAGCAGCGGCTGTCTGGGCCCCTGACTGGAGCCGAGCTAGTCATGTAAGCCTGAACAGAGCACGACCCTCCGCTGGTCACCTGGCCTGGAAGTGGGTTCAAGGTCCTAAGGGGTGCTGATCGGACCAGACCGCTCCAGGAAACCAGCGTGCTGCTCTCTCTTTGACAGGTGACATCGTGCGCTACAGGTGCCTCCCTGGCTTTACTTTGGTGGGGAGTGAAATCCTGACCTGCAAACTTGGAACTTACCTGCAGTTTGAAGGCCCACCCCCAATATGTGAAGGTACCTGCACTGAGCCCTGCCTTTACGGGTCTGGAGTTCCTCCAAAACCCAGCCCTCGGTACTCCCTGTCCCTGCCCAGGGAGGAAGAGGCCGCATGCTGAATGTTTGTTTGAATCAGCGAGTGAGTGAACAAGTGATTGTTCTAGTTACGGTCTCTGCCCTGCTCCTAGGTCCAAGGCAAGGAATTGGCCATGGTCGCCACATCTGTTTCCATCTTCTTTTTGTCTAACTGGCATTCCCTGGAAATGGCATAGTGATCGTTGGAAGGAGGAAATTCTGGGCCCTCGGGAAGGGCTGGGCTCACACACCAGCCTTGTCCTCCTGGAGGGCCGATGTGCTCAGGGCCCTGTGCACTGAACTAGGCAACTGCAAGACCACAGTTGTCTTCACTCCAGCGTGATGCCTTGACAGAAGATGGGCCCGCTTCACTAATTCACCCAGCTAAGCCCAAGAGTAATACTCCAAACTCTCTTGCACATAGTAACCGCTCAGCGTTGGCTGTTATTATAATTACTAGTTCTACTGTTTTTAGTACTGTTGCCACCAACAAATACTTAGGAGCTTATGGAGAAAAAAGTCAGCTTCTCCCCTACCTCTCAGAAAGTAAGGGAAAGGATGAACTGTAATGTGGATTATTTGTGAGGAAGAGAGGAACTGTACACCCCAGAATTAGGCTGCCCTGATACCAAATTGAGAAATTCAGTAGCTCTTTATTTTAGTTGAGCTGACCCACCCACCACCAAAACAGCCAGCCCCTAATAAGAGTGAACTTGAGCCTTCATCCTGTTCCAGAACCTCCTCAATTTGCTCCGACTGGCCAGGCCTGAGTCTCAGCAGTTTGGTGGCATTGACACAGCATCTCGGGTTACCCCGTGCCCGTGTAATGACAGGTGTTGGGGTCTTGTTTGTGCTCAAATACTGCCTCTCCAGTGGTTCTCTTTTGTACCAGGGAGAAGCACATGAGTTGTTCTAGTTCCTTCTCTGTCTGATGTACCTGGCATTTCTCTTTCTTTCTCCAAGTGCACTGCCCAACAAATGAGCTTCTGACGGACTCCACAGGTGTGATCCTGAGTCAGAGCTACCCCGGCAGCTACCCCCAGTTCCAGACCTGCTCTTGGCTGGTGAGAGTGGAGCCCGGCTACAACATCTCCGTCACAGTGGAGTACTTTCTCAGTGAGAAGCAGTATGATGAGTTTGAGATCTTTGATGGTAAGTCAGTGCTGTATCGCGCCCCGCTGCAGATGGCACAGACTTGCTTCAGGACCCTAGAGGCCTAGGCTGCAACCTCCCAACCAGAGCTTTCCAGAGGCTCCACAGAATGTCTGCTCTCCCCCAGAAACCCCAACACCATGGGAGCTGACCAGTGCACGGCCCAAGCAGCAGGGCTGCTGAGACTGCAGCCTGGACCCGCTCCTACAGCATCCTTTCTTAATCTCGCCCCCACTAAAGCTAGCACCTTGCCTGTAAGCCAATGAGTGGGTCACAGCAGTACCACCAAGGGAAGCATATGGTACCTGCAAACCTCCAAAGAACTTTACCAAACATTATGCTTCTTTCTGGATGGTGGGAGGGAAAAGGTGCAATAACTTGCTCTTTAATTTGGAGGAAATATCTCAGCATGCCCTGGACCCCTAAACCCTAAACATTTCACCTGAAATTTTGTAGGATTTAGCTCTCACCCTCTACAGCATATGTGTCTTGCGAATACACCTGCACTAATGGTCCCTTCTGGCTCATCAGATCCGATGAATACTATGTCATCAATATAGAGAACCAATATGTTCCATTCTATAGGACGTCCAGATGGTCCACATCTCCTCATGCTGTATATGTCAGAGAGCAGGAGCATTAACATAACTCTGAGGCAAGACCATGAATGTATAGTCTTGTCTACTGCACATGGATGCAAATTGCCTATGATCCTTCCCTCTAATGGGTGTGGAAAAGAATGCATCGCTAGATCAATAAATACATTCCGTGTAACCAAGGCTACGTTAACCAGCTCTAATGAAGATAGTATATCCGGCACAGCTAGTGCAATCGATGCTACTAATTGGTTAGGTTTGTGCTGTGAGATGCACCTGGGCCAGGACTCCATGTATTACCAACCCCAACCCACAGACCCCCCTGCTTTACAAGAAGAGCCGTGAAAGTGCTTTGAGTCCCCGGGTATCAGCATCAGTTCAAACTCTGTCCAGAAGTCTTTGAAATACCGTGGCATTGCCTTTTCTCCAGCGTTCAGTTACCTGGGTGAATAGTGGTAGGTCTTTTGCAGGGAAGAACTGAGGGAATCACTGCTATACACAATTGATATTGTTTCCTAGGGTCCTTTCTCACAGGCACCCAGCCTCTCCTTCTGCCAACATGTTCTGTAGTAAGAAATGAAACCTGGCTCAAGTCTCCAAACTGGAAAACAGTAACTTTCCACTAGGATTAGCTTTCCTTGCCCTTTGATTGCATGCTCACGATCTGTTTTGTTCCTGTATTCACTTATTTGGGCCACCCGTCCATCTGCCCTGAGGACTACCGTGTTCTGTGAGCCATCTCCATAGACCCTGCCGCTCAGGCCCTCCCAGCCACCATGCCAACCCCTGCTGTCCCTTTTGGTAATTATGCAACCTTGCTTCTGACTGTTAGGTGCCTCCAGCTGGCCTCTGTATTCTAGAATCTCCTCGTCCTCATCGATACTAGGAAGCCGAGTTCTGTGACAGCATCTCCTCCCATCCATGTGACCCACAGAGGACAGCCATTTCTCAGGGTGTCAATGATGCTGGTGCTCACCCTCACCAGTGTGTTCCGTGAGGCGTTAGGACCTGGTGTGTCCCCCGGGTCCTCCCGGGGAATGCGGTCAGCTAGGGGGTATTCTGGTGGAACACAGTGGACCTCTCCTGGCAGGCCACTTCTCAGAGCCTTTGCCCTCTTCTCTCATGGTCTGCCCCAGCAGTTCTGATGGCTCCGCTTTGTTTAATGTGGTCCGTTACTTTCGCCAAGCTGCCAACAGCTGTTTCAGCAGCATTTAGAACCGCCCCTCACGGCTCTTTCCAGGGTGTTAAGTCCTGTGTTTTGGGTTATCCAGCTCTATATTCTGCCTCCCTGAACCAGGCCCCTCAGAATACACTCCCAGATATTTAAGGCGGGAAAAGAGCAGAGGGAGGCCTTTCTGGAAAAGTCTTGGAAAGGAAGGTGGGGAACTATGTTATTTATGGTATTGAGACTTGATGTTTTTCTCTAGCTTTCTTGTTCTCTACTCATCTATAAGTATTTTTCCTGTATGGCAGCCACTGAGCTCTTTTTATTGCTTGGCCAAAAAATTTCATTCATTTTTTCCGTAAACTGACTCTACTAGCATTTAGTTGTCTTTAACTTCATTCAAACAGTTTTGTTAGGTTGTGTTGTGGCAGCTGTCATGTCCGGGTGCATTTAAAAAAACTTTTCAAAATTGCTCAATTTTTGTGCAGCCATTTTAACATTGAAGATGGAAGAAAATAAGCAACACTTTCGGCATATTATGCTGTATTATTTCAAAATAGGTAAAAACACAACTGAAATGCAAAAAAAAGATTTGTGCAGTGTATGGAGAAGGTGCTGTGACTGATCGAACATGTCAGAAGTGGTTTGTGGAGTTTTGTGCTGGAGATTTCTCTCTGGAAGATGCTCCACAGTCAGGTAGACCAGTTGAAGTTGATAGTGACCAAACTGAGGTATTAACTGAGAGCAATCAGTGTTATATCATGTGAGAGATAGCCAACATACTCAAAATATCCAAATCAATAGAGTTATTGGTGAAAATGGAAGATGTGTCTTTTATTTTACGGAAAAAAAAAACAACGAAATTTTTGGCCAACTTAATAGCACGCACAAAGAAGTAGGGTGGCAAGGTGGAAGTTCCCAGGTTGAAAACCAGCTTTTCCGTTCACCAGCTGCTTGACCTTGGGCAAGTTCCTAGATGGCAAATAGATTTCATCTCAACTGCCAGCTGCTGTGGATTGGCAGTGGCTTCCTGGAGCACTGCTTCAGGGCTCAGGAGGAAAGAGCACCTAGAACAAGACCTGTGAGTGCAGAGAGGGGAGTGGAAGGACACGTGAGCGTGTTAACTCCGACCGAGTGACCGACCATTGCCAGCCTTCATGCCTTCACCTGAGTCGGGGGGAGCGGGAGGTGGTTACATTAAAGGGATTGGATTCAATATCTTTGACGGCTGTGATGGTCTGTAACCCTGTGTCCTGGGCTCTCACCCCAGGTCCCTCGGGACAAAGTCCTCTGCTGCAAGCTCTCAGTGGGAATTACTCAGCCCCCCTGGTTGTCACCAGCACCAGCAACTCCGTGTACCTGCGCTGGTCATCGGACCATGCCTACAATCGGAAGGGATTTAAGATTCGGTATTCAGGTGAGGGCAACATGCGGACTCACGAGAAGGGCCAAAGGCCCCGAGCCCCTGAGGTTCCTCGCCCCGAACACCCCTATAAGCCGCAGGCTGTCTCTGCACCAGTGGTAGAGCTCCTCCGTGGGGCTCGGCAGCCTTCCCTCAGGCTCTCTGACCTATAACTGCGCGAGTGTCTTTGACATTGTCCCGCCTCCCCTGTTCCTACCCCTTTCCCCACTTTTAACCTCTTCTCTCTCTTCTGCTCGTCCTGCCAGCCTGAGTCTTTGGATAAGCTTATCATATGTATATGCTCTTAGAAGGCCTAAAGGTGAACCCATCTCTTCCTCCGTTGACATGTTAATGAAATTTCCCTAAAATTGAAAAACCCCTGCTGGTGTGGCTCAGTTGTTTGGAGCGTTGTCCCATAACTGAGAAGTTGTGAGTTTGGTTCCCCGTCAGGGCACACACGTAGGTGGTGGGTTCAGTTCCCAGTCCAGACACATGGGGTCCCGGGTCCGGCCACATGGAAGGCAGCCAATCAGTGTTTCTTTCTCACATCCATGTTTCTCTCTCTCTCTCCCTTCCTCTCTTTCTAACAAGCAATGAAAAATGTCCTCAGGTGAGGATTAAACAAAAATTCTAACTGAAAAACCCTAAGATGTGGGTCTCCAACTCGCAAACGTTAGACAGGCAGCCCACAGGTGGGCTGTGTTTTACGTCCAGGAGCCTCCTTCTGCTCTGCAGGCCTATCTTCCGGGCAGAGTCAGAGTGAAGGCCAAGCAGTCAGGCGGCCGACCAGGGCAACGGTCTGCAGGGAGCACAGGAACATCCCTGAACACGTAAGGAGGTGGGGAAAGCGAAGTTATCTGAACTCCGTCATGGGGATCGCTGTGTATAGCTGGAGAGAAAACTTGAAAAGCTGCTTGACCCCATTCTGCAGAGGAGTGGGTCCAGTGAACTGCTGGCTGGGAGCTTGTAAACCTGGGGGCAGAGATGAATGAGTTAAGACCAGGGGAGTTCCACCAGGTCCCCTCAACGCGCTTCCTCTGCCTGCATTTGGCCCACATTCCAATTAAATCTTGAACAAATTTTTAAAGAATATTGGTTAGAAAGGATGTCAAAGTATAGCCTTATACTTCGTATATAGACGAGTTACCACTTGTCTTCATCCCTCTCTTCCCATTGGCCACCTACCAGCCTGGACTAAGTGGGCCGTTGGAAGTCTTAAGGAACTCTGGGGCATGGCTTCAGGGATGAGCAAGCCAGATGAAGCTGAGGGGCTCCTGGGAACCTGGGAGGAGAAGGGTCTTTACTATCTGAATCCATTTCCTTTGCAAAGTTGACCCTCAACTCCTTTCCCCCATGTATGCAAGAGGGAGGGGGGCTCCATGACCCCCAGGCTCAGTGATCAGCTCTGTCACTAACTAGTCAAATGATTATTAGACAAGTCACTTTACCTCTCCAGGCCTGAGTTTCCACAGGATGAAAACAAAACCTTAAGGTACCTCTCAGGGACATTCAGGCTGAGTTCCTAGGAGCTACTCACACAAAAGGGAAACAGCCATTCAGCAGCATTGCACGATGCTGTTTGCCAAACTAGGAACTAAAAGCCATTAAGGAGCTGCCCTTTCCATGATGTCTTTAAAGACTAACCACATGTTTGGGGGTAATGAGTCAGCTGTAATTACAATACATAGGCCAAGGAGAAAATGAATTAATCACACAGTGAAGCAGTTAGCACGTAATTAAAATACAGTAGGCTTGTGTAATTTGCAAGTGCCTCTATCACTGTGATTAAGTCTATTTTATAACTGAGCGTCTTGTTCCTGACTGAGGTAGACATGTAAATACTATACACACAGGACGCAGGTGGCAGAGCAGGAGCGAGGAAACACATCTGGCTTGGAAGGAGGGTATTTACAACACATTGCACCAGCAGAGGGATGTGGGAGGTTACAGGACAGACCTGACACCCGCATGCTGCCTTAGCGTATGTCGGCCTAGGACACTCAGCCAGAGACTCTCAGAGGAAGCGAGGGGCACGCCTTACATGTTCCTCTGCTCACCCTTCTTTCTCAGCCTCACAGAACTTCTCTTAAGGGTCCTTCGGCAGGATTTTTTATTGCAAGTTCTCTGCAGCTGAGATTTTTGTCTGTTTCTTCATTGCTGTGTTCCCAGCCGGGCACATGATAGACACTCCATGCCCGTTAATTGCATAAGTGAATGAAGTAAGTGAAAGCCATTCATTGAGGGGGAATTAGGACTGTGGATTCTGTCCTGTATTGCCACCATTCCCTTTCCCTCCACTTTCTACAGGACAGAAAGAGGAAGGACCATTTATTGAGCACTGAGTGCCCTGGGCTGGGTTGGGGGCTTTACAAACACAATCCTATTTAAATGGTCCAAAAACCCGTGAGCTAAACATTACCAGTCCCAACAGGCAAGCGAGGAGACTGGAGCTGAATGAGCGTCAGAGATTCGTGGGAGTCACACACCACAAAGGTCAGCAACAGGACGGGAGTGTGGCCCCGACTCCATTGCTTATTTTCTGTGTCTCTTTGGGAGTGGACGG
The DNA here is from genome assembly GCA_007922815.1 of Macrotus californicus. Taxonomy (NCBI): domain Eukaryota; kingdom Metazoa; phylum Chordata; class Mammalia; order Chiroptera; family Phyllostomidae; genus Macrotus; species Macrotus californicus. Next base: position 87,922 of record VMDR010001376.1, on the reverse strand, counting down.
AATTCGAGAGCCTGTACTTGGCTGTACAGCTAAGGCCACAAAGGGGTCCAGTGCTTTACTAAACTGTCTGGTCATTTTTCTTTCTTTCTCTCTTTTTTAAATTTATTTTTAGAGAGAGGGGAAGGGAGGGAGAAAGAAAGGGAGAGAAACACTGATTTGCGAGAGATACATTGATAGGCTGCCTCTCCCACGCCCCCAACTGGGGACCTGGCCTGCAACCCAGGCATGTGCCCTGACTGGGAATCGAACCAGCGACCCTTTGGTTTGCAGGATAACATCCAACCCACTAAGCCACGCCAGTCAGTTTGGCCATTTTTCAATATCAACCACTCAGACCTTTCTAAATAGCAGTGGACCTGGCCACTGTGAAGACAAGGAAATGGGGAAAGAATGGAGGTGGGTGTGCAGGAAGGAGCATGTCTGTCTGTCTTCCCACCTGCACGTGGTCCCCTGACCTCATCTTGTTGTTCAGCTCCCTACTGCAGCCTGCCCAGGGCTCCACTCCACGGCTTCCTTCTGGGCCAGACCAGCACCCAGCCCGGAGGCTCCATCCACTTTGGCTGCAATGCCGGCTACCGCTTGGTGGGACAGAGCATGGCCATTTGTACGCGGCATCCCCAGGGCTACTACTTGTGGAGCGAGGCCATTCCTCTCTGTCAAGGTGAGAAGCAGGTGGGAAGGGGGTAACAGGTGGCTCAGATCCTACTCACATCTTGGGTTTGCCCCAGGACCAGTCGCTTCCAAATATGGGTTTCCTCATTGATCAGCCATCCTTTCAGGAAGCATATACTGAGGATCCACAATATCCTTAGCCCTGGGGATATATACATGCATAAAACACAGTGTCAGCCTCTTCAGAGCAATGAGGAGATGGGTGTCAGCCGTGTAAATGCAGAATGACAGAGGAAGGAAGTGCTGTGTCAGGAGTGTAAACCACGTTGCTGGGCCCAGGGAAAAGAAGGGACCCACCTCCTTTCTGACAGCTAAGGAGGCTTCCAGAAGACGCATGCTGAGGCTCGGGTTCATAGAGCAAGCAGGGTGTGGGACCAGGCATTGGCAAAGAAACATTCTAGACAACAGCGAGGGCATGTGGAAAAGCACAGAACTGAGAGGGACAGGACATAAGAAGCAGTCGGGCTGGCGGAAGCACTAGGTCAGAGGAGAAGAGGATGGAACAGCGGCTGTCCCCCTACTTGGTCACCAGCTCAGGCCTGTGTTAGGCACCAGGCAGTTTCCCTGAATTGCCTTTGATAACTTATGGGGTTTTTTAACTTAAAGTAATATACCTTCAGACTAGTAATTGGAAAAAAAAACTATAGATAATACCACGGAAAAAAGTGCAAATGACCTAGAATTTCATGAGTTGAGATCACCACTGTTGACACTTTAGCACACTCCCTTTGGCCTTTTGTATATTGTTTACGAAGATGGCATTACCGACATCCCAAACTCTCAGTGTTAACATCGATCATGTACTTAAATACACTTCCTCATCATTATTTTCAGTGGTTACATGATGTTATGGGAAACGGTCATTTATTCAAGTCTTATCCTACTGTTGGTCATTCGAATTTCTATTTTTTTTGTTACTGTAAATGGTGCTGCTATTAAAATTTTCATAATTGTCATTGTTAGGAACATCCATATATATTTCTTAAAATAAATCCCCAAGAATGAGATTGTTGAACCATAACCTATTCAAAATCTATAGCTTTTGAAACCTACTTCCCTGCCACATTCTCAACATTACGTACGGCATTAAAGAAAGAAAACCTTGCCGATTATAAGTGCGAAAACAGGAAGCTACATTGGTGTTTTATGTTCTTGTCCTTCGGTCCCCAGTGGGGTGCCACACTTTAATGACACCTGTCATCTCCAACCCTCACAGCCTTCTGGCCTGTGCCTGCACTTTCCCAAAGAACAGAAACAGCCTGTCGTTAGTATTCTGTTCGATTCCCTGAGCAGAGGTCACGGAGAACTGACTGTCACAAACGGCAAATGCCATTTGGCTTTGATCTTGGTGTTTTAACTCTACCAACACAGACACTGCTTTTTTTTTCCCAGAGCTCCTATTGACACCTACAAGTGCCTCTCATTTCTTTTCTCTTTTGTCACTTCCCCAGAGTAAGCCCCTCTAGGCTCTGTCCACGCATCCTCATACTGCTCTGTGCCTCTTCTCCCCGGCCCTCCCCAAGCTTCTCTCCGGACCTCTCCCTCCCAGCCTTTCCCCCTCTGCTCTCTGGATTGCTGGTTCGTGGCCAACAACAAACACCCTTGGGCCCAGCCCAGAGGGGCTCTCTTCCCTTCCTTCGTCCACAGAGACCGTGGCTCTCCTCTGAGAACAGGCGCTCTGTGGCCCTTTCAGGAGGAGGGTGTCAATCGCCCATTTCCCACACAGCCCAGGGCCAGGGAAGCCCTGGTATTCCCCAGTTCCCCATTGCTGCTTCCAAACCATGAGCTCTCCACCAACAAATACGTCCCATTTAGAGTCTGCATTTTCCTAAAGCTTTCTCTCTCCTTCCCCAGCCCGTCCTCTGACAAATATCCTCTCCCTCAGAGGTATCTTTCCACCACATGTTTCAAATACCTTGTGATTCTCTCCCTGCCTCTCCAACCCACAGAAACTTGTCTCTCTTCCCTGGGTTTTGGGGGACCGTGTTTTGACATGGAGATCAGGAGACAGGCTTTTAGGCTCTTAGGCTGGAAAGTTATCTTTTGTGTTCTCAGTTATCCACCAGAGAAGGGCCAGGCCAGGGCGGTGAGAAGGGGCTGCTGCCCACTTCCTTCACCCGCTGCCTGATTGATTCCCCATGCAGAATGTCATGGGGATCTAAGTATTCCTTCCCAAGGGTTCAAGGAAACAAGGTAGTTAGGTCATCAGATATGACAAGTTAGCTAACCTGGTACCACTGAAGGAGCTCAAAGGCTTGCTGTTCAGGCATTGAAAGAGCATCATGGTCAAATGCTCCCTTACTATATCCTGAAGAACAAAGCCCCGTTGCCCAGGCTCACCTTATCCACAGTGGCCAAGTCTCATCCTGGACGATGCCAGATGGGGGCAGGCAGGACAGGTGAGAGTGGAGTTCAAGAAGAGACGGCCCAGTTTAGAATACTGGCATGAAAAAGGGCAGATGTTGCCAAGATTTAGGACTCAGTGGAGTCTGAAAGACCCAACCCAGCATGTAGAATTAGAAGACTCGGTGTTTGGAACCTGCATGAGTTTTTTGTTTTTTTTTTAAATACTCTCTGTCCTGACCGGTATGGGTCAGTTGATTGGATGTCGTCCAACAAAACAAAAGGTCGCTGGTTCGATTCCCCGTCAGGGCATGTACCTGGGTTGCGGGTTCAGTCTGGGGTTGGGGCACGTACTAGAGGCAACCAATCAATGTTTCTCTCTCATCGATGTTTCTCTCTCTCTCTTTTACCCTGCCTTCCCCTCTCTCTAAAAAATAAATAAATAAAATCGTTTATAAATAAATAAATAAATAAAGCTGCCTCATTTCCTCACTCCTTCCATTCCTGATCCTCTTCTTTTGGTCCCACATCTCGTCTTGGAATCCTTCTTCCATCTTGGTATCTTAACCCCTCTCCCTCTGGACAGTCCCTCCTTCTTCATGTCATTGACATAATGGAGTCCTAGCCCTATTTCTCTTCATGGTTCTGGACATTCTAGTAACATCAAGCATCAGAGTCAGCACGAGCTTCTCCTGACTCTGAGGGAGGGAGGTCTGAGCTCTGGACCCGTTTACAGAGGGGCGGACGAGGGACGGTAGTGGGCCCTCCGATGAGTATCACATCCGTGCGAGCTCCTGGACTGTATAGCCAAGGAAGGGCAGGCCTGGTTTGTAAGCAGTGATTTCTTTCAAGGACCACACAGGCTGCTCTCACCTATGTAACATACGCTCCTCCGATGAACGCCATGGAGACCCTGCTCCTTATAAAATCGTGACCCCAGCCAGGTCGCTGCACACCTTTGTCTCCTGAGCTGTCAGTGTGAGATCTCTTTCTTTCCTATTCCTGAGTCAGTTCTGTCATTGTTTATGTCTCATATGGTGCCTTTTCTTGGTTTCTGTACTCTTTCTGGTGGAGGGAGCCTTCAGTAAATTTCTCGGAAAGGGTTCATGAGAGATCAGTTTACTGAGTCTTTAAATGCCTGAAAATTGTTATTATTTTTGCCCTCACGCTTGCTGGGTAGGTTGACTAGGTAAAATTCTAGGTCAAAAACCATTTCCTTCAGAAATTCAAAAGCATCGTTCCATTATCTTCGAACACCCGTTGTTGCTGATGGGAAGTCTGACGTTGGTCTGATTCGCATTCCTTCACGGGGATGCCACTTTCTCCTCTCCCTCCAGGAAGTTATAGGAATCTCTGTGTCTTTGGTCTTCTGAAAGTCCGTGACGGTGAATCTAAGAGTGGTGCTCTTTGCATCCCTTTGGCTTCCTTTCATTCTGGAAATTGTGTCTCTCTTCAGCTCCTGGAAATTTTCAGCTGTGATAATCCCGCCCCCACCCCCGACTTGCTCTGTTGTCTCTCTCTGGAACCCAGACCCATTAGATGTTGGACCTCCAGGACTGATCCTCGGTGCCATCGGTCCTTTGTAATCATTTTCCATCTTTGTCCTTTCGTGGATATTCTTGGAAATTCCTTGTCATTTCAATCTCCAAGCCTTCTATTGAATGCTAATGTTGGCAATCATGTTTTTACATTAAGAGGTCTTGTTCTCTTTTTGTTTTTCTTTTGTCAAAGCAGTCTCTTCTCACTGTATGGATATAATATGTTACCTTGATTTTCTCAAGATACTACTTACTAATCAGGAGCTTAAAGATTATTCTGTATCTTCACCTGAATGAGTTAGCTCTGCCTCCTAAAGGAGACCTTTTTTCTTGTTTTTAATCTTTATGTCTTTTGTACTGCTCTTTTCCTAAAATGTATCATGCTCCTTGATTGTGCACATATTAAAGTAAAAGCTAGGCTGGCACTTTTCAGGTAGCAGATGTGAGTTACCTCTGTTGTTACCACGCCCAGATACCTTTGCCCACTGCATCTCCCCCGTGAAAAGAGGTGTGGAGCTGAGTGTGCCTCGGAGCTGACCAGGCAGAGGGGCAGCCTGCAGGCTGTGCAAGCCCTTTAGTCCTAGAATTAAAAGAGTGTTTACTCAGCGATGCCAGCTCTCACCTCAGTAGCCTTAATTCTGTCCAGGGAGTTTTTGTTTTTCTGGTTTTCTGTTTGTTTTTCCCTCAAATGAGAAAGAAGACCTTCTCCGCTTTGTTTGAAGATCACATGCCTGAATGCCTCCACATTGTGGGCAGGGACAGAAAACTAGTCTCACCCTATGGCTCCTTCCCATGTATTTATTTTGGTCTGTGGCTTCTTGGCACCATTTAATCCATCAACACACTTCTATCTACGTGTCGTCCTCCAAGGTTTTTTTTGAACTCTCTTCCGCTGGTGAGCCTCATATTTTTTTGTTGTTGTTAAGATGTTTCCTTTAATTAGTATTTACTATGATTTTATTAGGGTATCGGGTTAGAGGAGAGATAAAATAATATATCCTCAGAATATTATCTGGAAGCAGACACACTCATGACTTTTCTCCCTTTGCTAGCTCTTTCCTGTGGGCTTCCTGAGGCTCCCGAGAACGGAATGGTGTTTGGCAAAGAGTACACGGTGGGGACCAAAGCTGTGTACAGCTGCAATGAAGGCTACCACCTGCAGGCAGGTGCCGAAGCCACAGCAGAGTGTCTGGACACGGGCCTGTGGAGCAACCACAATGTTCCTCCCCAGTGTGTCCGTGAGTCCTTGGGTAGCGGAGGCGGGTGCGAGGAGGGGCTGGGTAAGCATCTGGCAAGATTCCTGCAGGGAGTGAGCTGAAAACCCAGTGAGGGGGGGGGAAAGCAGGTTCATGGAGGCTGAGGACTCAGAGAGCAGAGGCAGGTGAGTAGCATCATCTACCAGCTTAGGTGCCTATTTGAAATTGCTCCCAAATCATCAATAACCACCACACCCTGAGTTGTTGCCATAAAGCATCATAGAACTTGGGAATGACCTGCCCTGCCTCCTTCTAGATGGAGAAACTGTCAGAACATTTGCACGAATGTCCTTTGTTCACAGAACTCCAAAACGACAGAGGTACAGTTCAGCTTACGGCCAAAGGCACAAACTGGCGGAGGCCTAATGGGCCATGTCCAACCCGAAGATACAGGGTTTTGTGTTTTTCTTGTGTTTCTTTAACCCACTGCATAATGTATAGAACTTCATAATTGCCTTCCAACATTTTAAAATTAGGAAATTTTATGTAAAAATCCATATGTCTAGCTTTTCTTGAAAATGATGATCTGGCCACTTGGATCTAGGTAGTAAATGGTGATGGTGATTTTTCCTATTACATTAAGGTTAAACGTTATTTTTTATTCCCTACAAAAGACAGAAAGAAAGAAAGAAAGAAAGAAAGAAAGAAAGAAAGAAAGAAAGAAAGAAAAAGGAAGATCTGAGCAAACAGAAATTGCAGCCTCACATCCAACCAGCAGTGCTGACTGAGTAGCCCCACCCTTTTTTGCAGGGCTGGGGTGCAGATCTGCCCATCCTGTTCAGCCACATTCCCCACCCCGCCCACCTCATTCATTACCAAACTTGCCTGGGGACTGAAGACTCTTGGACTCATCATTGCTGTCTGCCAGGCCACAGCTCTGGACTTTTGCCCATCTCTTCCATAATTAATTAATTAATTAATCCTCCTTGTCTGCCCAGCTGTGACCTGTCCAGACATCAGCAGCGTTGGCGTGGAGCACGGCCGCTGGAGGCTGATCTTTGAGACGCAATACCAGTTCCAGGCCCAGCTGATGCTCATCTGCGACGCTGGCTACTATTATACCGGCCAAAGGGTCATCCGCTGTCAGGCCAATGGCAAATGGAGCCTCGGGAACTCTCTGCCCACCTGCCAAAGTAAGCCCAGGAGGGAAGGATGGGCAAGTTTAGCTCAGTGCCTGCTACCTGAACTCTCTCATACATGAGGAGGGGGTATTACCTGGGATTACAGTGTATCTCTTTTTTAACACACACTGAAAATCAGGAGCTGGGGAGATGCTTACTTCTTTAAGGAAGTACTTCTTAGCATCTTGTCATCTTCTTGAAAAGCTGCCCTTGTCCAAGTGAGGATCCATTTAGTCAACATTCATGCCAGGTACCGTAGAGGTATGATGAGAAAGTCTGTGGCTGCTGCCCGCCAGGAGCAGGGAGTGTACTGGAGATAAGGACACGGGGATAGTGCAGTGTGAGGTTAGACCTGTCACGGGAGTGTGTCCAGGAGCAATGGGCACAGCATGAAGGCCAGACCACCTAAGGGTGTCTGCCTTTCCTTCTTCATTGCAAATTTTTCTTCCTTGGTTCTTCAAGAGAGTTTCAAAATCCAGGGTCCCTGGGAAGCCACTCTAAGACAGAGGTTATTAGAGAGTGCTCCTGGGATCCCTACCTGTGGAAGGGAAGGGAGGGAAGGATGCAGGACTCGGGGGAGGGAGAAGCTGGGTTCTGATGCAGCAGCCGTGAAGGCCTTGGTCGACCCCACAAGGACCCTTATCCTTCCACACTGACTAAACTTTGGGTGCAGGCTCCCTGGCAGGAGAGCGCACCTTTAGATGGGAGGACTCTTCAACCAAGGCCACCTGAAGAAGGCTAGCCACTGGGGTAGTAACTCCTTCGGGCCTTACTGAGGGTCTGAGTGGCTCACCACGGCGTCCGCTACACAGGAGACACTCACGGTACTCACTAGTCAATGAGGCTGTGACAGAGGAAGGAAGTGTTTGTACAGGGACAGAAGGGGACAGCTTGTCAGCGAGCCACGGGAAGGCTGAGACTGAGAGGAGTGGTGGCTTCCCAACACCTGTGATCCAAGACACTGTTGTCTTGTCATCCAAGTGCAGAGTCTACAGAGGAATGTAATCGTGTCGGTGACAGAGTAGGAGTCACGAGCTCATGGCAATGAAGTGGCTCATGTTCCAGCGCAGCCTGGGCTGTGGGGCCTCACCCCTACGTCAGCCAGTGGCTGTCTGCAGTGCCCTGTGGAGGGGTGTGAGGCTGCTGCCCTGCTCAGCATAAATTACAAGGGAACGGATTTGCAGTGTCTGCTCTGACCGCCAAGGAGCATACCACTGAATTTCCATTTCTCCAGTTTGGTGCTTCCTAACCAGGGCGCACCTCTGAACCACCTGAGGTTTTTAAAAATGCACGTGCCTGGGCCAGAGATTGCGAGCCAGGGGTCCAGAGTGCAGCCTGGACATTTTTAAAGCTCCTCAGGTGCTTCTAGCAACACCTCCCGTTGAGAATCACTGCACCAGTGTAACATCACACAAGTCTCTGTCACGACCCGTGTTATGGTCATGAGTCCCAGCAGAGTAAGATTAGACAGACCCTGTTTTTGTCATGTTCTTGCTAATCAGGTGCAGCACGTGTCTTACTGAGCATTTTGGTACCTTTTTAGTCATCTCCTGTGGTGAGCTCCCCATCCCACCCAGTGGGCACCGCATCGGAACGTTGTCCATCTATGGGGCCACAGCCATCTTCTCCTGCAATTCCGGGTACACACTGGTGGGCTCCCGGGTGAGGGAGTGCATGGCCAATGGACTCTGGAGTGGCTCTGAAGTTCGCTGCCTCGGTAAGTGACCTCCCTGGGCCCAGCCTGCCTATTCTTCTTTCCTCGGGACAGGTTACATCTTTCCAAAGCAGGATCCCGATCTTAGGACAGTATCATTTTACCTGCTTCATAAAATACTTAATTCAAACACCAGCTATGGGGCATCTACGATGATGAAAGCCCTAAACTAACTTCTCTTGGGGTGCCCAAAAGAACAAGAACCTCTTAAAGTGTGACGAGACAAACCTTTGAGGGGTTTTCTTTCTGATCAGAAAGACGGCCTCTTCTTATTGGCTCTTGAACGATGGGTGAAGCCCCAGTCTCCATCTGCAGGGCAAGGCACAGGTTCAGCTTCCTGTGGCACACCTAAAATACCCTTTATATTAATATTAGCAAGTTCCACAGGTACATGTATTTTACATATGCTATATGATATAGAAATATATTTTTGTCCCTTGCTTATTCTGTACAGTTTATACACACACACACACATACATAATAAGCTATGATAAACTCATTTTAAAAAAACCTGGCTTACAAAGAGTAAAGTTATTATTTCCTCCATGGTTAATCCGTCCCCTACCTAAACCTTAGACACTAAGGTTCTAACTCCTTTCTTGGACCCCTCAAGTGCAAAGGTGGTCCCAACTACACAACCTAACAGCACAGGTGGGACGGTCTGTTCCACAGTCAACAGTATGGCCCTCCCACTGTCTCCAGCCCCTGTTGAGTTCACACAGAGCCAAAGGATGCTGCTGGAAATGCTAGGAATATGCTCTTCACAAATGCCATTTAATAAAATGACTCACCTGGGTTTCCATTGGCCATGTGCCTTGCCTCTCAAGGAGAAGGAAGGATGAATTTAGCCTGCTTTTTACGTGGTTATTTTTAACACAACGAGACTTCAGTTGCCTTACTGTACACCGTAGTGCCTCCAGTAAATGCTCCGTCAATGCTGGGTGCTGAGAATGGGGCTGGGGTGAGGGGTGCAGGGAGGTAGCAGCGATCATTTCTCACCAGCATGTAGACACATACTAACGGTCAGAGACAGATGCTATATGAGATTCAGCCTTGGGATTTGGGGTTACCAAGTCTTCAACACCATGTCTATCATGCCTCAGATTCCTGAAGTCACTCCTGGAAGGATGGCTACTTTCCAGGGGAGGTGGGAAATCAGTGGGTGGGTGGGCACCTGGTCCTCTTCCCCACCATCCCTGTCTCCTCCAACCCTGACCAAGCCCCACCTCACTTTCTGCCATCTCCTCTTTGATTTACACTCTTTTCCTGTCCCCCATCACAGCTGGACACTGCGGGACTCCTGAGCCCATTGTCAATGGACACATCAATGGGGAGAACTACAGTTACCGGGGCAGCGTGGTGTATCAGTGCAACGCTGGCTTCCGCCTGATCGGCATGTCCGTGCGCATCTGCCAGCAGGATCATCACTGGTCGGGCAAGACCCCTTTCTGTGTGCGTAAGTATGTTAGCCACTCCCCTAGTCACGGGCTCAGACTCCGCACAGACCGACTCCCTTGTTCTCTTGATTAGGTTAGCTAGAGGTTTTCGCCTACTTTTTCCAAAGATGCAGTTATTACCTCTGTTGTTTTTAGTTTTCTTCATATCCCTAATTATTGCTTTCACCTTTATTATTTCTTTCCTTGTGATTTCTTTTGGTTAACTTTTTTGTTCATTTTCTATCTGTTGAGTTGGGGATTTAATTCACCTAATTTCATTCATGATATAAGTGTTTAGGACTATGAAATTTCTTCTGATCACCACTGTAATTGTATTGCATAGACTACAATAATTCATGCTTTCTCATTTAGCAGAAATTCGGCAATTTTGGTATTCATTTTCCCTTTCACCCAGAAGCTTTTAAATAGAAGAGTATTTTTTAAATTCCAGGAGAAGGACCTTTTTAATTTTTATTTTGTTATTTCTAATGTTATTGCCTTATGCATAATATTTCTACTTCATGGGCTTTACTGATGCTCTCTTCGAGGCTTACCATTTTATCAGTTGTCATGAGTGTTCCACGTGCATTTGAAAAGAACGGGTCTTGGAGTGTGAAGTTCTGTATGTAGCCATGAGGTGTGCCTTATTGATTATGTTGTTTATGCCTGTGTATACTTACTTATTTTTTGTCCACTTGACCTGTTTTGTTCTGAGAGGTGTGTTTTTAATGTTTTCTATTATTAGTGTGCTTCTTTTTATTTTCCCCTGCACTTCCTGCAGTTTCCGCTACGTAAAGGTAGTCGCTGTGTTATTTGGTGCATAGATATTCATAACTACGGTGTCTCCATTGCAGACTGTGGTTTTAGCCTTTAAAAATGGCTTCCCTATCACTCTTAATATTTTTGACTTGAATTGCCCTGTGCCTGATATGAGGCTCACAATCCTTACTTTCATCCTTAACATCGTAAACGACAATTTGTTCTTATCACATTTTAATGCCATTAGCCCCCCATTTTCTTATTTGACCATTTGTTATCTAGTTTATCAATTTTTAATAGTGCCCTTTGACTTCCCCTATTGACTGCACTGCCATCAATGAGCCTATTCTGTTCTTCTTTCCTCGCCCCTTTCTCCTTCCGCTTTAGATTGCATTATTTCTACTCTGTCGGAACATAAACTGTTTATTACAGTGTTTGTGTGATATCATTCTACCCTTTTCCCTACCTTTATTTTAATCCCAGATCTACCATTAAATATATCAAAAGCTCACCAACACTGCTGAAGTTTTCCCATTCACCTCCTGGTTGGGTCAAGCTTAGTCTCTAGTATAATACATTCTTCAGTAACACCTCCTTTGCATAGTGTTCTCCAAGTTCTTGTGTGTGTGAAATTGTTTATCTGACCTTAAAACGTGAAGGATAGCTGGATTATATATAAAAGCCTTCGTCACTATTGACTTTCTTTAACTTTCTAAAAAATGGTCTTTCCTCATTACTTTGCTTTGCATGTTACTCTGAAGAGTGCAAATATTAGTTTGTTTCTATTGCTCTAATGAGTTACTTGGTGGCTTTTCTCGGGACCCTGATGAGTGCTTTTTCTTTATCTTTGGAGTCTAATATTTTACTCGGATGTGCCCCAGTTTGCTGTTCAAAGACAATTTCTCCAGGTGTACTGTGGACATTTGCATGTGTAGACTCAAGTCTTATTTCTGAAACGCGTTCCAGAAGTATAGTTTTAAAGACTAATGCAAGCCCACAGTTTGGTTTTCCTCCTAAATCAACTCCAAGTATGTGTATGTGGAAACATTTTTGCCTGTTTTCCATTTCAGCTTCTTTGTCTCTGAGTAATTTTACTTCTTTTTTTAATCCTATTTTAATTCCCTTGGTATTTGCCTGACATTCCTCAATACTGCTTGGTGAATTACCGTTTTATAATATTCTCCCTCTTATAATTTAGTCTTTATTTCTGAGATAATTTTCTCTTTTTCTTTAAGTCTTTCCTGCATGTCATCAATCATCTTTTAATTTTCTCCCATGTTTTGTCCATGTCTTGTTTTAGTTTTTTACTTCCTGATTGGAAAAACTGTTTAGTTTGATTATTTCCTGATTTTCAAGATGGCTTTTCCTATCTCCAGATGCTTGTGTGTTAATATTTAGTTCAGTTTAGACTGTTGTCACAGTTTTCTTATGTTTCATGTGTTCCGTCTTTGATGAGGGATTTTTATCAGCTGAGATGCTTTGATTCCTTCCTGTTTTCTTTTTGTCATTGCTTTATACAGGTTGAGGCTGATGGGTTTCTGCTCATTTTGTGGCTTGAGGGTGGTTTACAAGAGCACCCCTTCTGTCAATGTAGCAAAATATGATTGCTTTGCTTTTGTTTTAAATTTATTTTTCATTTAAGTATATACTGTTGGTATACAGTCTTTTATTGGTTGTATTAGTTTCGGCTGTATTATACAGTGATTCCACATTTTTATACTTTACAATGTGATCACCCCACTAATTCTAGTAATTATTTGTCACCATATAAACTTATCACAATATTATTGAGACTTTCCACCCATACCCTTCTTCCTTCTGGTAATCATCCCTTTGGTTTCTGTTTCTATAAGTCTGTTTCTGTTTTGCTTTACCTGTTTTTTTGTTTTGGCTTGTTTGTGTTTATTTTTATTTAGATTTCATATACAAGTGAAACCATATAGTACTTCTCTTTCTCTGCCTGACTTATTTCATTTAGCATAATACCCTTCAGATCCACTTATGTTGTCACAAATGGCAAGATTTCATTCTTTTTTATTGCTACATAATATTCCATGGCATGGCATGTATCTCCCATCTTCTTTATCCATTCATCTACCAAAGGACACCTAGGTTGCTTCCACATATCAGTGCAGTTCCTATCAAAATGCCAATGTCATTCTTCTAGGAACTAGAACAAATCATCCTAAAATTTATAGAGAACTACAAAAGGCCCCAACTAGCCAAAGCAATCTTGAGAAAGAAGAACAAAGTTGTAGGTATCATGCTCCCTCTCCTCCAATGATACTACAAAGCTATAATAATTAAAACAGCATGGTACAGGCACAGAAACAGACACATAGATCAGTGGAACAGAATAGAGAGCCCAGATATAAAACTTATTTATATGGTCAACTAATCTACAACAAAGAAGGTAAAAATAGACACTGGGAGTAATGACAGGGTCTTCAACAAGTGATGTCAGATAAGCCGAACAGATACACGTTTTGTTTTCTAATAGAAGGTTTTCTTGTGTGTGGTAGGCAAAGTTACATGCCCTCCATTTTGTTTGTCTCTCTCTCTTTTGTCATTGCAGGACCCTAAATTCTCTCCCTTTTGCTTCTTTTTCCCTGTGTTACCAAATCTCCAGAGGATATCACTTCTCTCTGTCTACCTCCCTCAGCTCTCCCTCCTTCTCTCATTTCCTTTATTTCTTTACCTTTCCTCTTCTCTAGAAGCAATGAGGAGAAGAATCACACCCTCTTTTAGGTGTCTTCCCTGTAGTCGCTGCATTCTGTCATACCCAAATCCTTCTTCAATGTGCTCCTGTTTCAGACGAGCATTCAGTTTCTAGCGGTGATTTGAGATCAGTATTTGGTCTTCCCCGGCTTCCTCTTCTCTTTCCATGCAGTCTTGCTCTCCACAGAGGCTCACATCAGAAGCATGAGAAATGGTTCTGCGTGGGTTTAGTGTTTATTTTTTCTCCTTACACATAATTTAAAATTTATAGCATCCTCTGTCTTCTAGTTATGCTACAGGCCCAGGCTTTCTACAATTTTATTTGTTCTTCGTGTTAAACTGCATTTTTTAAATTTAGGTGACCACCTTATTCTCAGCTGCCTGCAAGTAATTTGGAAAATTCTTCACTTTTTACCACTCCCTAAAGTAAGCCTTTGTGTAAATAGCAGGGTTTTGTTCTTAATTTTTGTAAGGCTGGATTTTGTTTTTAATTCTTTTTCTTCATGTGGTTTCTGTATATGAGATGGAGCAATAAAATAATGAAACTTACTCAATAAGCAATCCATGAAAATAGATCTTAAGAGCTTCTAAAGTATCATGGACATGGAGAACAGTGTGTGATTGCTGGGGGGGGTGGAGGGGGGGCATAAGGGGACTAAATGGTAATGGAAAAAATACAATCAAGATTAAATTTTAAAACTATAAAATAACTAGACAAGTTTAAAAAATAAAAAATAAACTAGTAAGTTTACTGAAAGGAAGGTCCATCTATATTCAGTTTGTCTTCCAGATGTGTACAAAGAAAATGTATGTGGTTTCCTCCGGGAGATAAAAATTTATATGCCTTCAGGAACTTGGCACAGAATGTGTGTGAATAGATTGGGTCACAGAGACAGGGGAAGGATGGCGTCTAGACTTAAATGCAGAATGTCTGCCTGACCTACAGATATTCTAGGCCGGTCCACACTGAGAGGCTGTAAAGTATTCGGACAGGCAGACCCGGGACGTAGCTTGCCTGGGTCCAGTCCCAGACCTATTACTCTATGGTGTCTGGCCGTATGACTTTGGATGAGTCAGTTTATCTCACAGGGTCTCAGTGTTCTCATCTATAAAGTGCAGATACTTCAAAGAGTATTATGAGGATTAAATAAATGAATCCATATAAAATGGCCAGAACAGTAAACACTGAAAGAAAGTGATCAGCACAATGCCCGTTGCAGGTTTGAGCAAATGCTGCTGTTGTTGTTGTTGCTGTGACGATGACGATGATGATGGTGGGGGGGGTGGTGATGTGTGGGACAGAGGGCTCAGCCCAAGTGCTCTGGGACCAGCCTGTGAGCCCTGGGTCCTCTTCCTCCTCCTTGCCCACGGCTGAACAAATTATAAAATAAAACAGAGCCATTGGTGGCTGTCGAAATATCACCTTTGCTACTAATAAAGGATACGCTGGAGACCATAGCTTCATGCAAGAGCCAAATGGAGCCTGCTAAGTGAACCCAGAGCAGGGTGGGTTCACACACAATCAGAGGCAACACCACCCTGGTAGTGCGAGAGAGGCAGGCATCCCTTCATTGTTGGGGAGAGCACTGCCCCCTCTGGGCAGCGGGGTCCCTAGAGGAAGAGGCAGAGCTGAGCCAGATTGCGCAGATAGGCCACCCGGTGTTGCCTGGGGCAGAGTAGGTAAAAGAGCACAGAGAAAGGCCAGGAGTTACACCCACTGAACTCTGTTCACATGGAGGGGGGCATTGTGCTTTCCCAACAACTCTGGTTCCCTGGGCTTGGCCGTGGCCCCTGGTCTGACAGGGTGACCAATCCCTCTGTCCAGGCTTGGTTAGCATTGACTCTGGCTCTGTCAAGACTGGCCCAGGAACTGGGATGGCTCTCGATCAGCTGAGGGTAGTTTTCAGTGTATCTAGCAATGAAGAGTGGAAAGGGGGAGCCACAGGGACCAGAGGCAAGACTGTGTTGCTGGATGACAGAAAACTACAGGCCAGGCCTAAGCTGTCCAAGCTATGGACATGCCTTCAAGGAAGAAGAAATGTCCCCATGATGATTTCAGGAAATAAAGGTTTTGCAGCAGAAGAGACTAAAGTTAGACTTACAGCTGAACCTTACTGGTGGGCATGAGACACACCAGGTGAGAGGAGGATGAACGTTTTGGGGTTTGGAACAACAGGAGGGCTTACTTATCTTCTGTTTTGGTTACAGCAATTACCTGTGGACACCCAGGCAATCCAATCAATGGCCTCACTCAGGGCAACCAGTTTAACCTCAACGATGTGGTCAAGTTCGTTTGCAACCCTGGATATGTGTCTGAGGGCCCCACTAGGTCCCAGTGCCTGGCCAACGGGCAGTGGAGCGACATGCTGCCCACCTGCAGAAGTGAGTCACCCTTCTTCTCCCTCTCCCCTCCCCAGCACCTCGACCATCTGTGGCCCAGTAACCCACAAGCAGAAGCCATGGATTCAATCTTAGTGTTATTTTGACTCAGGGAAGACTTGGGACAGAGAAAGGTCATACATGGGGACTTCCTAGACACAGCCATGTAAAATTTCATCATTGGTTACCTCAAAAAAGCAAATGAAGTTTCATGTGTCAAAATAGAAGTCAAAAATACTATTTTTATTTACATTTCATAAGCCAATAATTCAATGTATAGAGTCCTATTTTTGATGAAAGGAAAAAGAAAGCAGAAGTGTTCAAATGAAAAATAAACAGCAAATAGTCTAGGGGTTGGGTTGAAGGGACAGAGGGAAGAGAAGGAACCAAGGACTCAAGAGGCAGCTTCTGCATAGAGGACATTCTGGCCCCATCTGGACTCTTTGGGAAATAGCTGCTGAAACCTTTGGAGGTCTGTTCACAGCAGTAAAAGGCAAGCGGAGCTGTCTGCCTCTCACCGAGAAAGGCCAGGTCAGCTCAGTGACTTTTAAGTGGAGAGTCAGAGTGTGCTGAACACAAGAGAGCCCAGCCCTGACCCGGAGGTTGATCTGTTCTTCGTGGTGGCAAGGGCTGAGATTCCCTCACACAGTGGCTCCTCCCGTCAGCGTTCATGGGGCGCGGTGATTGGCTGTGTGATACGTCACAGCTCATTTATTACTGATATTAAAGGACCAAAATTTTCAAATGATTTTTAAAAAATAAATTAAGTTATGTTCGCCACTAATCCTCAGAAAACATCCCTCTCTTAACGTTTCAAAGATGCCGTTTTGAGTGAGAGAAGGCCCCACAGAACACAGGGAAGGTTGCCAAGACCTTGCTTTGTGCCTTCCTTCCGGTCATCTGTATGGGCAGGAAGAGTTGAGAACTGCAGCTTTGGGGGGGTCATCCCATGCTCCGTTCTCCCCAAGAACTGTGCTTCGTCTCCCAACGCAAGATGCAAATTCTCCCATACCTTCAGCTGTACCCTTTCCTGCCCACAGCTGCCAGCCTGGAAATCAGAGGGCAGGGGTGAAACCCTTAGAAACCAGGGCCTCCAGTCCATTCTCTGTCCTGACAGAGTGACCGCCTTCCCAGACTTCCCCCTGCCCTTGGGAGAAAGTGCTCCCCTCCCCTGGTTTACAGTGTCCCTGGGCCCCAGCCCAGCCTCTGGTCCAGCCTCATTCTCCTTCACCTCATCTGCTCCCTGCCTCGCTCTGCATTGGATTCCAACCACACTGAACCTCTTCCATTTCCTACATGTGTCCTGCACCCATGCACCCACAGGACACTCCCAAACAGCTTCCTCAAATGAGGTCTTTCTCCTCAGTCCCCCCTCACCCCTCCCTCTTTGTCATCGAGAGCCAGTTGAAATGTTGCTTTCTCCTGGGAAGCCTTTCCTGCTCCACCCTCTGCACTGGGTTTTCCTGGTCCACCCCCTGCTCTGATGCTCTGCTCTGTGTTTCCAGAACATTCTCTGCTGCCCCTATCAGAGCACTTATCAAACAGCATAATTGCTTGTTTGTTCTTCTCTCTAGACCAACAGTTCTCCACAGGGGACGATTGTACCCGTTCCCCTGCCCCAGCAGGGGACCGATGTCTAGAGAGATTTTGGATGGTCACACTGGAGGATTTCTGTTGACATCTGGCTAGGGATCCTGTTAAACATCTCACAGTGAACAGGACCACCCCCCACAACAAAGAATTATGAGCCCAAATGTCCACAGTGCTGAGGTAGAGAAACTCTAGGTTGTAAATTCTGTGGTGTCCTCACTGCCCAGCCCCCGGCTCAGCACTCGGTGTACCACAGTAAATACTGTGAATGAAAAAATGCCACTCACTTGTTCTTAGACACCAGCTTCTCTGAGCCTCACATCAAAGTAAAAATACCTTATACTGTAAAAGCCTGTCAAAGCTTTAAAATACCTGCCCTGATGCCTGAGATTCAGGCAAGATAATGAATGTGAAAGTGTTTTGAAAGCAAAACATTCATGAGTTGTGAACGATATCATCATTATTCTAAAACTGCACTCTGATTTTGAATTAAGCTGCTTTGGAAACACTCGAACATTTGAAAGTCAAATGTAGCCCCCAGGACATTCATCTCTCCCTGGAATACTCATAAAAGTGATTAAAGGGGTCTCCAGCAGAGGCCAGCCCCTGTTCAAGTCGGCTCCGATGCACGGGTGCTGCAGGAGGCTCACCGTGCGGGGATCAGGGACACGGACCCAGGCAGCCATGTCCGGGAGGGACTCAGGTGTGTAAACACACCCCAGTGCAGGCTGACACAGTGCAGTAGACGTGTGTGCAAGGGAGCACTGAGGAGGGAGAGGGAACCAGTCAGCGAGGAGGTGGGAAGGCTTCTCGAAGGGGGTCGCATCTCTCTGGGCAGGCAAGATGAGTCCCTTAACCAGGTGTTGAGGGGCGGGGAGAAGCACCAGCCTCAGCACCAGCTTGCCCTCCTGAGCAGGATCTGCTCCGTGTTGCCTGTTTTGGTCTGGAAATGTTGCTGTACTGGGATTCCGTGCCTGTTTGGGCTTCTGAGTTCTCATTTAAAAGGATGTGCCTGTGTACGATTGGTCAGCATCTAACTGTCCCGTTCCATTGCAGTCATCAACTGTACAGACCCCGGGCACCAAGAAAACAGCGTTCGCCAGGTCCATGCCAGCGGCCCGCACAGGTTCAGCTATGGCTCCGTGGTGTCTTACCGGTGCAGCCACGGCTTCTACCTCCTGGGCACCCCAGCACTCAGCTGCCAGGGCGATGGCACGTGGGACCGTCCCCGCCCCCAGTGTCTCTGTAAGTAGATGTCACCTAGTCCAGATGATCACCTGTGCAGGCTGACAGGATGGATTGTGCCAGAGAACTGTCTTCTGTGCATGCATGATTTCACAATGATGGCCGCTCTGGCTCCTCCTTGGATGTCAGGGCCCTCCTCGGGCCCCTGTTGGGTTAGTTGCTGTACCACTTCCCATGCTCCCTTTCTTCCTGGCGGGAGGCCTGGTCCCTTGCTGCTACTGCCACCGTCCTCTTCAGCCTCTGGGGTTCTCTTCCTCTACAACTGGCTGCCTGGTGGAATGCAGTCTCCCATCGTCCTCCTCCCTGGCTTTTCGGGAAAGACAGCACAGTCCTTCCGTTGAAGGCCTGGAGCAGGAATGCCACGGACTCTTGAGGCAGGCCGGCCTGGATCTGAACCCTGGCTTTGCTACCCAACAGGCTGCGTGGTTTGAGAGAAGCCCAGTGACTTCTCAGAGCCTCCGTGTGTTCATCTATAAAAGTGATGCTGATCCCTTATCTGTAGGATTACTAGAGGATTAAATAAAAAATCCATGAAAGTGCCCAGGATAGTATCTAGCACTCAATAAACAATAACTGCTTTAACTATTATTAGGAAAAAATATGGAGGTAACATGTTTAAAAAACAGGGGGGAGGGGAAGTGGTCAGAATCTTGCCATCTGGTCATAGCCTCCCTTAGTGTCCTGCTCTTACCTCTTGTTCCTGAAGCTGAATCCTGTGAATCAGTCTCTCCCCAATCTTCCTGGTAGTGAGGTGAAGACTCAATCCAGGGGATTAACCGGCAGTATGTTGTAGCCCTCCACCAGTCCACTCGGCCTTGTTGGATCACCCACCCCCACCGCCCCAGTCTGCAGGACTCCATCTCCTTGGGCCCTGGTGCCTCTGGTATGAGAGGAGGCTGGGGCAGCTCCTCCCTGCCCAGCATTCTCTTGTTCGAGGACCCCAACCTGGCCATCCAGCCCCTTCTAGGACTGATACACTTGACTGACAAATTTGGGGGAGGCTGGAAATAGGCTGCCACCTGCATTCAGTGGTGCCAGCTGAGGTTCAGGGCACATGGTGGTTTCAGATTAATCTTCTGGCAAAAGGAAGCTTTTATCATATTCAAATTACTCGTCTATATGAATTTCTTGCCCAAAGCTTGTTTTACCAGATGTTAATATTGATATTGAAATAATTAATTAGTATATAATTACACTAATATAATGAATGACCAGCTTCTTTTGGAAGATTTAATCCATTTGCGTTTTTCCTTTTTGAGTGAAGTATAATTCACATGGCGTAAAATTCACTCTTTCACAGTCTGTGTCGAATGACTTTAGTGGAGTCACGAAGTGGCGCCATCGTCACCACGATCTAACCCCAGGGCACATTCCTTCCGCGCAAGGAAACCTTTGAGCACCCACTTCCCGTTCTCCACCGCTGCTCTGTCTGCTGGTAGTCGTTCGTCTGCTTTCTGTCCGTGAGCGTGCCTCTCCTGGACGTTGTGTACAAATGGAAAATGACGTGTGGCCTCCTGAGCCTGGCTTCCTTTACTTAGTAGACGGTTTTCAAAGTTCATTCACGCTGCAGCATTTATCAGTCCTTCATTCCTTTTTACGGCCAAATCCCATCCCGTTGTACAGATGTATCACATTTTGTGTAGCCGTTCCTCAGCTGGTAGACATCCGAGCTCTTCCCGCTTCTTGGCTGTTATGATTGATGCTGCTCCGAACGTTTATGTACAAGTTTTTGTGTGGACAGATGTTATCGGTTCTCTTGGGTGTTAGTACCTAAGAGTGGAATTGTGGGTCATACGGTAACTTTACTTTTCATGTTTTGAAGATAACCATTCTCCAAAGTGTCCGCGCCATTTTACATCTCGCTAGCGGTATATGAGGGTCCCAGTTTCCCCCTATTCTTACTTACACATTGTTCATCTTTTTCATTATAGCCGTCTAGTGGGTGTGAAGTGGTATCTCATTGTAGTTTTGATTTCCCTTTCCTCGATGACTTAGGATGTTGAGCATCTTCTTGTGTGCTTGCTGGCCATAAGGATCTCTTCTTTAGAGGAATGTCTATTCAAGTCCTATGCCCATTTCTTGAGTTGCTTGTCTTTGTATTGTTGGGTTTTAACAGCTCTCTCTGTGTTCTGGGTACTGTGCTCCTGCTTGCAGATACATGGTGCGCTAACATTTTTATCTTTTCACTTTCTGAGTAGTGTCCTTTGTTCCATGACAGTTCTTTTCACTTTTAATGAAATCCAATTTATGTACTTTTTCTTTTGCTGCTTGTGCTTTTGGTGGAATGTTTAAGAAACCACTGCCTAATTCGATGCCACCGAGATCACCTCTTCTGTGAACAGCACAGTTTTACTTACTCCTTTCCGCACTGGATGCCTGTTCTATCTTTTTCTTACCCAGCTTCCTGGCTGGCACTTCCAGTGCACTGTCGAGCAGAACTGGCAAGGACAGACATTGTCGTCATGTGCCTGGTCGTGGGGAGGAAGCTGTGGGTCTTTAATCATTAGGGGTGATGTCAGCTGTGGGTTTGTTGCAGAGTCCCTTCATCACCTTGAGGGAAGTTCCCTTCTATTCCTAGCCAGTAAAACGTTTTCATCACAAAAGGGTGCTGGATTTTTGTCAAATGATTTTTCCAAATCTATTGGGATCATCGTCTGGGGATTTTTCCCCCCTCATTCCATTAATATGGTGTATTATACTGATTGATTTTTCATGTGTTGAACTACTCTTGTATTCCCGGAACAAATCACACTTGGTCACGGTGTCTAATCCTTTTATCATGCTGCTGAATTTGGTTGGCTAGCATTTTATTGAGGACTTTTACAACTGCATTCATGAAGGATATCAGTCTGTAGTTTTCCTTCCCTGTGATGTCTTTGGCTTTGGCTTCAGAGTTATATGGACACTGTAGGATGAGTTTGAAAGTGTTCTCTGTTCTCCTTTTAGGAACAGTTTGAGAAAAATTGGTGTTATTTCTTCTTTAAAAATTTGGTAGAATTCAGCAGTGAAGTCAACTGGTCCTGTGCTTTTCTTTAATAAAAGTTTTTGATTATTGATTAATTCTCTTTATTTGTTATAATTCTATTTTGAAATTTCATTTCTTCTTGAGTCAGTTTTGGTAGTTTGTGTGTGTCTAGGAATTTTTGTTGATTTCATCTTGGTTATCTAATTTGTTGGCATACAACTGTTCATGTTCATAGTACTCTCCTTAATCCTTTTTATTTCTCCAAGGTTTGCTGGTAGTCATATTCCCACTTTTATTCCCGATTTTAGTAATTTTAATTTCTCTTTCTCTCTCTCTCATCAAACTAGCAATACATTTGTCAATTTTGCCAGTCTCTTCAAAAAACAAACTTTTGGTTTTATTTTCTCTATTGCTTTTCTACTTTCTATTTCACTTATCTCTTTATCATTATTATTATTTCCTTTCTTCTCTTTGCTTTAGGTTTAGTTTGCTCCTCTTTTTCTAGTTTCTTAAGGAGGAATGTTAGGTTTTGGATTTGAGATCTTTTTAATGAAGGCATTTACAGCTATAAATCTCCTTCTGAGCACTGCTTTCTCTGCATCTCATAAGTGCTGGTGTGTTCTGTCTTGATTTTTTATCTCAAACTATTTTCTCATTTCTCTTCTGATTTCTTCTTTAACCTATTGGTTATTTAGGAGTCTGTTGTTTAATTTCCATATATTTGTGAATTTTCCAAACTTCCTTCTGTTACTGATTTCTTATTGCGTTGTAGTTGGAGAACATACTCTGTATGATTTCAGTCTTCTCAAATTTTGTGGTGACTTGTTTTATGGCCTAACATGTGATCTAGCCTAGAGGATGTTCCGTGTGCACTTGAGAAAAGTGTGAATTCTGCTGTTCCTGAGCGGAGTGTTCTATAGCTGATTGTTAGGTCTAGTTGGCTTATCGTCTTGTTCATTATATTTCCCTGTTGCTCTTCTGTCTGGATGTTCTATCCATCATTTAAAGTGAGGTGTTGAAATCTCACCATTGTTGATTTGTCTGTTTCTCCTTTCAATTCTCTTGGCTTTTTGCTCCATGTAGTTGGTGGATCTGTTGTTAGGTGCGTATGTGTTTACAGTTGTTATATCTCCTTAATGGATTGATCCTTTATCTTTATAAAATGTCCTTCTTATTGTCGCGGTCCCATCCAGGACTGCGTGTTGTTGTGGAATGCTTGTCCTATATCCCCAGACAAGTGACGAACAAATTCACGCAGACTAAGGGAATCCGGTGGAGAAAAGGGATAGCTTGGCCACTCTCTCAGAAAGAGAGAAAGAGCTGGCCTGGCCACTCTCTCCATGAGAGAGAGGGCCTACGTGGCTGCTCTCCCACAGACAGAGAGGGCCCCTACCCCTGGCCTGGACAGGCCTTTATTGACTCTCCAGGATGGCTCTCATTAACTATGCACAGGTTTGCTTTGGGTGGATACTTTTTACAGATAACAAAAGAAAGAAAGTTGCCAGTAGCTTCAAAGAGAATGGTCATCTACAAATGTAAAGGAGAGAAGGCTGGGCTGTTTACATTCGTGCTTGGGAAGTCTAGCACAAGTCACAGTAAACTTCTGCTGTCTCCATCCCAGGTGAGGGAGTTTTTGCAAGAGCAAGTTTAAAAGCGGCCTAGGACAATGCATGCCTGATTCCCCACGGGAGACCTATCCACGGATGTTCCCTGCATGCCACGCGCATCTATCTGCTTTCAGAACCAGAGCTGAGCCACAGGTCACATTACACACGAATAGGTTCCCTATATCTTGTGTCTTGTAACAATTTTTTATCTTAAAGTTTATCTTGTCTGATGTTAGGATAGCCATCTAGCTCTATTTTTAGTTATTGTATACATGGTTTATCTTTTCCATGTTTTACTTTAAGTCCATTCATGTCTTTGAATCTAAGGAGTATCTCTTTCAGACAGCATATAATTGGATCATATTTTTATTCATTTTTCTAATGTCTGGATTTTATGTGTTTGATTCTCATTGAATGTAATCACTGATAAGAAAGCACATGGAGGCCCTGGCTGGTGTGGCTCAGTGGATTGAGCACTGGCCTGCGAACCAAAGGGTCACTGGTTTAATTCCCAGTCAGGGCACACGCCTGGGTTGTGTCCTAGGTCCCCAGTAAGGGGAGCAAGAGGCAACCACACACTGATGTTTCTCTCCCCCTCTCTCTCCCTCCCTTCCCCTCTATCTAAAAATAAATAAATAAGTAAATAAAAGTAAAAAGAAAAAAAAAGAAAGCACATGGAAACAGGGATCATGTGGAGAACAATCACGATGTCTCAGTTAACAGCGAGAACCAAGTCATTGCAGAAGGGAGTCGATTGTAGGGCTTCAAGGGTGAGTTCTCTCGAGTCACCCTACCCAGTGTGAAGAACTAATTCTACCAGTGAATAGGTCTGTGATCTTCGGGAAGTTACTTTTCCTCACCATGCCTCATTTTCGTTCTCAGCAAGGTGGAGATGAAAATGGTGACTACCTCACAGGGTTGTGTTAGGAAGTAAACAATGTAATGCTTGAAACTCACTCCCTCAGTTATCTGTTGCTGTGTAACAAGCCATCTTGAAACTTAGTGGTTTAAAATAGCAACTGCTTTTGTTTGCTCGCAGGAATTTGTTGGTCAGGAATTCAGGTAGGGCTTAGCAGATATATTAGTTGGCTACACCAGAGAAACAGAATCAATAACACATCTATACATAAAATAAGGAATTGGATCATACAATTATACAGTCTTAGAATTCCCAAGATCTGTGTTTGGCCAGCTGGAGACCTGGGAGAGTAGATGGCATAGGTTCAGTCTGGCTCATAAGCCTGAGAAGCAGCAGAGTCAATAGTGTAAATTCCAGTCCAAGCCCAAGTCCAAGGGCAGAGGAAAACCAATGCTGCAACTCAAAGACAGACAGGCAGAGAGAGAGCAATCTCTCTTACTCAGCCTTCTGTTCCATTCAGTCCTCCAAGGCATGGGATGAGGCCCACCCACACTGGGGAGAGCGACCTTCTTTACTCAGTCTACCTATTCAAATGTTAATCTCATTAAGAGCCGCACTGACAGGTAGTGTTTGACCAACTGTCTGGACATCCTTCTGGCCCAGCCAAGTTGACACATAAAATAACCATCACAACAGGGATAGCCCATCTGTGCCACATGTAGCTCAGCCAGGACTGGAGGAGCCAGGATGGCCTCACCTACACGTCTGAGCCCTTCGGACCACCTGTTCTCCTGCATGTGGCATCTCTCTATGTGACCACTCTAGCAGGACAGCTTGGTTATGGTTACCTGGAGGCTGAGTTCCTAGAACAAAAAAGAAAGTTATAAAGCTTCTTAAGTCCAGAGCTCACAATTCCCAAAACCTCATCCCACCACATTCTGTCAATCAAGAGAATCATAAGACCAACCCAGATTCAAGGGGAGGGGAAATAAGGGACTCCACCTCCTAGAATGGGAAGAATGGCATTCATGTCCAGGGGTGGGAATGACTGTGGGGACCATCTGTACAGACAGTATACCACAGTCAGCCCTTCGGAGACCACAATTCATGTTCTTCCACATGCAACATACACCCCCCTCACCATCAAGACCTCAAAAATCATATTTGTTTTACTTTAGTTATCTCTTGTGTAACACATCACCCCAGAGTGTAGTGGCTTAGCATAACCACCATTTCCTGGCTTATAATTGGCAGGGTTTAGTGAAGACACTGCATCTCTACGTCACGTGTTATTGGCCATTGTGACTTGACTGGGACTGGACGATCCAAGGTGGTCTCACTCACGTCGGGAAACTTGGTTCTGGCCATCAGCTGGGGGCATTGTGGTTGCTCTCTACGTGGTCCTTGCCTCCGGGTGATTTCTTACCATTCAGTCGTCCAGGCTGGGCTTCCTTACATGGTGGCAACAATATTCCAAGAAAATGAAGGCAGAAGCTGCCAGGCCTCTTAGGCCACCACCAGTCAAATGTCATTTTCACCACATTCCCAAGGTCAAAGCAAACTGCAAGGCCAGTTCAGATTCAAAGGGGAGGGGAAACAGCCTCCATGCCTTGATGGGAAGAAGTGTTAGCAGTAGTCTCTCCAGATAGTCTACCACCAGCACTTGGAAAAGTGTTTGACATATATTAAGGCCACCGTGAAAAGTGGAGACACTCAGGACCTATTCATGCCATTCCTGCGCCTGGCCAAAATTCCATCGTCGGGACAGATTTCATCCCTTTGGTCACCTCTCCTGTCAACGTCCATGCCCTGCCCTATCTTCTTTCTGGGTAGATGCAATGACTACAAGTATCTCTTACCACACCCCAAGGCTCAATCCATCCAAGTCATTATCATCTCTTCTTGAACTGCAGTGCCCCCTGGTTCTTGCCCCACCCTGGAATGTTCTCCACACAGTATCCAGAATGTTCTTGTTAAAATGTATAGCAGATCGTATCACTCCAGTAGCATCCCTTTGTGTTTATAATAAAATCCAAATTCTGTGCCATCATCTGGCTCCTGGCAACCTCTCCATCCTTGTCTTTTTCCATTCTTTCCCTGCCTTTTCTATTCCAGCAGCCCTGACCTTCTTGCTGTTCCTCAAACACACCAAGTTCATTCTCGCCTCTGAGCCTTTATGCTTGATGTTCCTTCCCTCAGAATGCTCTTCACCTAGATTTTGCGTGGCTGGCCTCATCACATCACTCAAATCACTGCTCAAGTGTCACCTCCAAAGATAGCTCATCCCTGACCACCCTGCTCAAAAATATCCCACCCCCCCCAATACCCTTTTCCTGACACAACTTTATTTTTCTTCATGGCACCCCCAAGAATTACCCATTTATTTTGTTATGTGTAGTCTGTCTTCCCCACTAGAATATGAGCTACACAAAAGCATGGGCTTTATTTTCCCAAACACATAGAGCAATGCCTGGCATCCAGTAGGCACTCAATAAGTATGTGTTGAGGTCAACCTGTGGCAAGAATGATGGGAAGGCAAAGCACAGTGACCTTGACAACATCACCCTGCCCTAGCCTGCACACTTCATCTTTAATCTCATCACTGGTTTTCACAGTTACACTCTTGTGATTCAGGAAATGGAACTTGCAGACGTAAGGTGCCAAGGTGAGGACAATGGATGTGGGCAAGTATAAGACGCAGCTGGGAAAGGACTATAACTGGCCCTCATTCTGGAACCTGTGGCCAGTGCAGACAATCCTAGGATCACAATCGCCCGTTTTGTCTTACATTATGCCTACCACCTTTGGGTCTTGGGTATGTCCTACAGCAGTGAGGAAATAGAGAGAAGAGATCACAAGAGGCAAGAAAGAAAAGAAACTAATGGAATTGCATACCTGCTACCCACTGAGCGATTTCACACATATTATCTCTGCAACTCTTAGAACAAAGGTGTCACTTCATTTCACTGATACGGGCACTGTACGGTGAGACGGGTAGGCACTGCCTGCTTAGGTCAGGTGGGTGTGCCGGCAGGAAGTGTGCTTCAGCAGGCACCCAGGGTTTCTCTTCTTCGTTGCCTGTCACCACAAAAAGCCTAGTGTGTGTCTTGTGATGACAGTCTCTCCTGGGGCAGAATCACTAAATGTTTGCTCTTCCCCACAGTGGTGTCCTGTGGCCATCCCGGCTCCCCGCCCCATTCCCAGATGTCCGGGGACAACTATACCGTGGGAGCAGTTGTGCGTTACAGTTGCACTGGCAAGCGGACTCTGGTGGGAAATGCTACCCGCATGTGTGGGCTGGATGGGCACTGGACAGGCTCCCTGCCCCACTGCTCAGGTATGGGGCCTGGCGTGGGGGAGGGGTTCCAAGGGAACACTTGGCTAATGGGAAGTGGACAGGCTCCCGAGATGTGAGTGTGATAGAAGAACAGGAGGAAAGCAGACCTTCTGAACCCTCATCTCATCCCTAACAGGCAGAGAGAGCACATCTGTCAGAGGTTCCAGCTGGACTTCCACCCATGGTGATCTGAGCCCAGCTCCGTGCCCTTAGTCAGTTCTGACCAAGTTTGTTTAGCCAAGAGATTGCAAATTAGGAAGGATACAGCAGTTTGAGATTCCCAAATGATGCTGTCACCCAAAACGTAGGGCACTTTCTGAATATGGAACCAGATGTTAGTTAGGTCTCCCGAAAAAGGAGAAATTCTCAAGGCGCTAGCCACTGTTTCAAAGGGCTGTTGGCTGCCCTGGACAATCCCAGACACATCATTCCATCAACCCCCAGGACTTTGGCCTCTCACCTCTAGAAGTCTCATTAATCACCCAGTTCATGAACTTGGCAGGGCTAGGTGTGAGCCACGGGGACTCCTTTACCCTGGACTGGAGGAAGGCCAAGTCTCTGGGTTCCTCCCTAACTTCATTCTGCTTGGACTTCCGGTGGCAGAGACTTGGGGAGAATGGCAGGGGGGGGAAATGGGTCAGCTATATTGAGGCCTCCCGAGTTGTCCACACAACGAGTTCCAGGAGGAGGAACAGGAATTCCAAAGAGGAAAGCACACATTTCCCATCCAACGCCCTTCCAAGCCAGCATTTGCCCCTGCCTCTTCTGTGAATAATCTCTTTGCATAAAGCTTCTCCCTCTAGAAACTTCTCTAGCACATTGGGCTAAGGGTGTTCTTCAAGTCTGTTTGATCTATTTGGGAGATCTTTGTTCTCCCTGGGAAAGGGAAGCACAGGGCAGAGGAGAACAGAAACCAGACAGAAAGCCCTGAGCATCTCTTCCCCCCTTAGCATGGGTAACCCCCCACACACACACGCACACACAGACACACGCACGCGTGCACAGACACACAGACACGCACAGACATACACACGCACAGCCATTCTCCCAGCCCATGCACAGAACCCAAGTCTTTTCACCCAAACCCTGATTTCTCGTCTTTGGAGTTGTGTTAGCAGAGGCTGGAAAATGACTTCTTGGAAATATCACAGAAACAATCCTTGTCTGGAGTTGAAAACTAAGCTAGAAAACCTCCAAACCTCATTCAACCCTGAGGTGTCCTAATTTTGTGACTTCCCAAGTACTGGTCCTGCATGTGGAAGAAGGGCCTCTTCCTTGGCCATGGCAAAGTTAACAGGGGAGACTTAGAAACAAGCCGACACCTTGGGAGCATGAAATGGTAAGGAGCAAGGACAGACGCTTCAGAGGACGTGGACCCCACTCACTGGGGGGTATCCTGCATTCATTCAGCTGCTTGAGTTCTGATTCTGAGTGTTCTGAGGCACAGTTAGCGCTCTCATTTCTCCCGTGTACCCATCGAGGATGACACACACTTAGGAGACCAGAATCACGGTCAGAGCTTTCCTGGAGACCTCCAAGGACAGGATTAGGAGGGATTCTATAAATGCCAAGGCTGAGGAATGCGTGCCTTAGATGATAGAACAAGGGATGAGAGCAGGAGATTAGGAAGCGATGCGAGGTGTGGTGTGCACTGGAGAGCAGAACGTAATTCCTGCTTCCTGAAACTTACAGATGGCATCTTTTGCAACAGCACCTCTTGCCAGGCCTAAGAAATATACAATCGAGAGGTCCGAGGCAAATTTTTGAACCTCATTCTGTATAATCAGTGCACTCAAATGTTGCATAACAGAAAGTCCTGAGTCCTTGAGTCATAAGTCCCCGGGCCATCAAGGACATGCAAAGATTCCGGCACTGGGACATACTTTGGGAAGTTCCTCACCCACTCCTGCAGTGTCATCATCTTGCTGATATGCCTCTTCAGGAAAAGAGTCAACTGTCACCATCTGCCCCCATGATCCATACAGTATCCTGTCCCACAGTCCCTTATATCATTGACACAGGAGCTCCAAACACGGCAGTGGAGAACATCCCACCAAATGAGCCCCCAGGACTGGAGAGCTGCACCCTCAGCCTATTGTGCAACAGCGCCAGCTCCAGCCAAGGTCAGCTGGCCATTGAGGGAGTTCGAGTAGTCACCATCAGCGCTGCCTTCTGGGGGGGCCTGCTGCTGCCTGTTGCATGAGTTACATCCTGGAAAACTTCAGAAGATAAGGAAACCTGACCAAATGTGATGGGCTCTCTTTTTTTCAAATGTTTGACTTGAAGATTGAATGAATCGCCCTTCCTTAGCAGGGGGCCGAATGAGGAACATGGTATCCCTGTAGTCTGAGACCAAAATGGAAAAGGACGTCATTCCAAAATTGAGAGGAAGAGACAAAAATGGTCCATCCTCGAGGCTGCTCCGTGTGCACTTGAGAAAGCTGTGAATTCTGCTGTTCCTGAGCAGAGTGTTCTATAGCTGATTGTGGGCTATACATGACTTAAATGTTTCTTTACTTCGACAAAGTAAATGTTGCCACTCCGACGTTACCATTTGATGCCCAAACTTGTGGGTTCATGAGGAGGTACATTCCACAGTAGTTAGAAATGTGATCTTCTCATGCAGTTACCATTTCCCTCTTCCTTCCTCATGCTAACCATGGCCTATTCTGATCCAGTGATGTCTCTTACACATCTCTGTAGTAGGAGGTGTGTTGGCTCCTACAGGCACAAAATCTTACAGCTTTGTCTCCTCTTCTCTCCTCTCCTCCACCTCTTGGGTAGGTTTTTATAATATCAGAAGCCAGATAAATGCAGGAATGTAGCGGGATGCAAAGACAGAATGAGATGAGAAGGTCTAAAACATTTAATCCAGAGCTCACCTGTCTTGCGTAATTTGTGAACAGGAAATCCTCAGTTGAAGGATTGGGATTCAAGCTGGGCTGTTGAGAAGGTGAAGCTATGCTGTGGAGTTTGGCCTTTATCCTATAGGCAATGAGAAGCCAGCCAGTGGAGATGTTTCAGCAGAAAAGAAACAAGAGCCAGATGATGGGTGGTTGTTCCTTGTTAAGATTTGAGGATCTGTGGAAGGTGCATTAGAGAGAGAATTTAAGAGGAAGAGACATCAGTAAATGAGTGGATCAAAAAACTGTGGTACATTTACACAATGGAATACTACGCAGCAGAAAGAAAGAAGGAGATTCTGCCCTTCACGACAGCATGGATGGAACTAGAGAGCACTATGCTAAGTGAGATAAGCCAGGTGGTGAGGGACAAATACCGTATGAACTCACCTTTAAGTGGAACCTAATCAACAAAGCAAAGTAGCAAGCAAAACAGAACCAGGGACATGGAAATAAAGAACAAACTGACAGTGACCAGAGGGGAGGTGGTGGGGGGTAACACGGGAAAGAAGGGGAAGGGTCAAGTCTAGGAACATGTATGAAGGACCCATGGGCAAGGACAATGGGGGTGTGATTCAATGTGGGGCGTGAGCAGGACAGGGGAGAGCAATGGAGGGGAAATGGGGACAACTGTAATTAAACAATAAAAAAATTTTAGAAAGAGGAAGAGACATTCGTTAGAAGGCTCTTGCAATAGTTCAGGCAAGAGAATGCTGAGAGTCTGAACTGAGACAGTGGAACTAGGAACTCTGGAATCAGCAGATACCGGTGGGACAGAGGTAGAAGGGTGAAGGAGATGTGGCCAGCTTGGACCACTGGCCCTCCCTGCTGGCACAGGCCAAGGAATGAAGGCAGGATCCACCAAAGAGCCTTCCCTCTGCCTCCTTTCTTCCCTTGCTGTGTGCCCTCCAGGGATTCACTCATGACCTCAGACCTTTCCATTCTTTGACCACTGAGTAGTAAAGCAGAAGGTAACTTGGGCTGGACACAGTCCGTTTGCTCCCCCTCATTCATGGGGCTGACTGCCTCCCCTTAACCATGGCCCAGTAGCTTTCTCTCCCAGGCCTCCTCTCCCTTTTCTTCCATTCTACAAACAGCGATGTGTGTTGCGTTCTGGTCCGTAGGCATCAGCGTGGGAATCTGTGGTGACCCTGGTATCCCCGCGCATGGCATCCGTTTGGGGGACAGCTTTGACCCAGGAAGTCTGATGCGCTTCAGCTGCGAAGCTGGCTATGCACTCCGTGGATCCTCAGAGCGGACCTGTCAGGCCGACGGCTTGTGGAGCGGGACGCAGCCTGAGTGTGGAGGTAATGTATGTGACCTTCTGCTTTTCCCCTCTGCCCGCCCCTCTGTTCCCACTGCCAACACCTGCTCTCACACCCACAGAGGAAACCCACAGCCCTGTTTGAACCCTGGGCCTCGTGGATAGCGGACACCAACAGATAGTTCACGTCCATTCTCACTTGTAATCCAAAGACAAACATTTTCCACCCTCACCTAAGAAGGGAAGAAACCAGAATACACTAAGTTTAGCCCACTTACTCACTTATTTCCTATATAGTCTCATTCAACAACTGCATGTCAAATACTGCCATATGTGCCAGGGACACGAGGTGGCCAAGACAGATGCACATGGCCCTCCTGGAGCTTACAGTTGAAGGGAAGAGACCGTGTGAAGCAAGCATGCAAAGTGCCAAAAGAAATAGAAATCTAAATTTTAAAAACCCTCTAAAAGTAATATAAATTCCTAATGTTGTTTCCTGAGGTAGCCCTGGTGGGGCCAATTATATTTCTCC
Source organism: Macrotus californicus (assembly GCA_007922815.1). Classification (NCBI taxonomy): domain Eukaryota; kingdom Metazoa; phylum Chordata; class Mammalia; order Chiroptera; family Phyllostomidae; genus Macrotus; species Macrotus californicus. The sequence goes on along the minus strand of VMDR010001376.1, from coordinate 55,684 downwards.
ACAGGCTCCTAAATTTCTGGAAAAACTTTCTTAAAACCTCTCCTCCCAGAGTCCAGCATCTTGCAGCTGCTTCCCCAGCCCCCATATTTCTAAAACACAGTCCACATAGCACTCTGCTGGTTAGGGAGCAGTTTAACTGCGGAAAGCAAGGCTGACTGAGACGTGGTTGGAGGAAGACGGAGACAATATGAAATCATCTAGCCAGGGAGGTGCGGAACGGAACGGGGAGTCACATGACTACCAGGTAGTGCCAGGGGCTCACTTAAGCTACGAGACCATTAATTGAAAGTGAGTGTAGTCAGCACTGGTCTGAGTTTTTGCTGAATGACATATTGCCACAGAGGTACGGGCACAGTGCAGGTGCAGCATTAGGCATAGGGATAGGGTTTTGTCGGGCAATGAAGACATCAGCAGAAAGTGGCAAGGAAGATGAGGGTGATTGTGATTGACCTTGGCATCTAAGCTGGGTAAGGGGGAGCATGTTTGTGAGCAGAATAAGAGGTGGTAAAAAAATGGTAGGACTAATGGATCATAGGCCCAATAGGACCAAGAAGTCACCAGAGAATGAATCCCAGAGGCAGTGAGCTGAAGAGATAAAGAGACGGTGGTTGGAGAACAGCCTGTTTGAAGCCGAGATTCTGCAGAGCACAGGGAGGGGTTCTGGCCAAGGTCACAGGACAGCTGCCCAGGACGTGAGGCAAATGGAGCCAGTACTCCCCCCCACCCCACTTGTCTGCCCGGAGTCCTGCCTTTCTGGAGTGCAAAGTTCATCTCTGTGGGATTTTTTTAGACATAGCAAGAAAGGTTTGTGGTAGTCAGAGAGTGTCTTAAGGAGAGAATTTAGCGTGTTCTCAAATATCCACTGCGACCCCCGTCCCCTTCTGTGCCACTCAGATCCCAGGATGGAGCTAGTCAACGTGCCAGGGGTATTCAGGGAACAGGAAGTTGGTGGCTAAGAGACGGGACTGGAAGTGAATGTTGAACCCGTGTCCATGTGGATGTGGCGCGCGCAGCTCTTTATGACTTCCCCTGACAGGCTTCCACCTGCCCCTCAGGGCCCTGTGCACATTCTTCTCTCCGGCCCCAGCAAGTGCTCCCCAATTAGTGCTTTTCTTTCCATCAATATAACACTTGCTGTGTCACATTTTAATTCACCTGTTTATAGGTCGTTTCTTAAGATACACCGAGCTCCTTAAGGGCAGAGGACAAAACCTGCTCCTCACCGGGTCCCTGGCCGCAGGCAGCACAAACATTTGTTGAATACGTGGGTGGGAGGGCCTATCTGTTGCGCTAATTATATAGGAATCAGTTTGTCGATTTGACTTGGGGGCCACATAAATGTTGCACGTACTTACAAAATAAAATTAAATCAAAGATTAGAAACAAGTAATCTCTAAATATCAAAAACAAAATGGAAACTAATGAATTTAACTAGGTATCAAGTTGGTGATTTAATAACCCAGAGAATTATTTCAACCAACTTGAAAAAATGAAATCTGACTGTGATATATATACATGTGTGTATGTGTGTGTGTGTGTGTGCAATATGTATATGTATGTATCTGTATGTGTATGTATGTATGTATCTCCATCCATCCCAAGGACAAAGAGAACTGCAGTGAAATCTTAAACTGTTTGTAGCAATTATATTGTTAAGGAATAATGTTGGAATTGCTATTCTGAAACTATTACCTATATAATACCATAATATATATGGATAAAACAAATTAAAATTCTGTGTTGTCATTAAGAATCAACATTTTCAGCACTAAAGAGATATAATATAAAAATTTTAAAGTTAAGGAAAACTCTTCAGCCTCAGTGTGGACTGGTTATGATCAGTATAAACCCTTAGTGTAGTTAGTTCCAGGTTGAGACGTTTCTCTCCCAGCTGTGGCCGCTCTAAAAGTCTAGACTCGATGAGTACCCTCAGTGCCAAGGCTGTGCCTCTAAACCCTCTCTCCGCTGAGAGCAACCAGAGCTCTTTGGAGAAATGGCTGATTCCAGGATGGGACAGGAAATAGAAAGATGAACCTGGAACATCTTGTCACTCCAGCAAGGAGTGAGCCAAAGACAAGTGGGGTCATGAAGAGGCCTCCACTAACCAAAGGTGAGGTCATCTGAGCATCAGTGAGAATAATAGTGGCAATGGATGGCAGCGTAGGAAATAAGTTTAAATCCATGAGTTCAAATGACTGTAGGTCACCTTGGGAGTTTGCTAGGGAACCAGCTTATTATTCTGATTAAAAAATAATCAAGCATTATCCAGCCTTCTTGCATGAATTACATTTCAGGGTAAGCAAATATTTGATGATGGGCATGCTCTTTATTTTAAAATTCTAGCAAAATACAGAAATAACTACAGGATTAGAGTATCACCACTTTCTCTCCCCTAATAGCATAATGAATCTAGTCAGCCGTCATCAATTGCTGCTAAAACTATTAAGTGAGGAACTAATGGGAGCTTTATGATGCCAGAAACCATTGATCAGCCTCAACATCAGGAACAAGGCAACAACCAGACATTCTATGCCTCCTGATGTGACGCAATAGGAAAGGCACAAAACCCGCTATGAAGCAAGCACCCTGGCCACAACGTGGGCCCTGGCCGCAGGACCTGCAGGGGCACATGCTGAACGATGCCTCGTTGGTGCAATTAGCAAAATCCAGAAAGTGTGATATTCTTCCAGATAAATGCCCCAGTTTCTGTAATAGATGAACTGTAGGAGGGGGAGCAGTCTTCTCTGGATTCCAAGAGTCTTGGGGACATGCCAACCAAATGTCACATGTGGATCTTATTTGGATCGTGATTCAAACACATCAACTATAAAAGAGAGGGAAGGAGAGAGAACTGAGGAAAATTAAGCACGGATTGGATATTTGGGAGATTTTATGGAACTATTTACATTTTTAGGTGGGATAATAAAACAGATACAATCCTTATGTTTCAGAAATGAGAAAAAAAGTCAAATAGGTGTCCTCTTTCCTTTTGAGAGTGATGGTCAGACGTGACAGCAGCATCAGAGGCATTTCGATCCCATGGTCCTTCTGTAGCACGCAGTTTCCCCTCTGGGCAGTTCTCCATCCCCCGGGTGACACTTGCCCTTGTTCCGGTGAATGATGTGCTCTTTCGGCTTCCTAGTGATCTCTTGTGGGAACCCCGGGACTCCAAGCAATGCCCGAGTGGTGTTCAGTGATGGCCTGGTTTTCTCCAGCTCCGTCGTCTATGAGTGTCGGGAAGGTTACTACGCCACAGGCCTGCTCAGCCGGCACTGCTCGGTCAACGGCACCTGGACAGGCAGCGACCTGGAGTGCATAGGTGAGAGCCCAGGCCCTCTGGGCCGCATGGCGAATGATGGCCAAGAGCGGTGGGCTCCTCCATGTCCAGGACGAAGGCTGTCCTCGGGAGACTGGGGAGGCTGGCTGGAGGGACAGGACTTGCCCCTGAATGAGATTCATACAAACTGAGCACGGACCGTGCGACAGCTGCTGAGCTAAATGCTGGTTTTTTATGTGCATTATGTCATCTGACACCAAGACCCTGTGAAGTAACTACTACTCGCCCCACTTGACACAGGAGACTCCTGAGGCTCAGAGAGGCTGAGATATGTGGAGTCTCTCCTTCTCGGGCTCTGGCCAGTTCCTTGGGCTTTCTCTTTCTCTTTCAGTGCAAGCCCCAGTGCTCAGCCTGACGCCTGCACTTCAGCGCTGCCCCCGCTCCACCATCTGTGTCAGTTCCGCTCTCCCTTGCGTTCACCCATCCCCACCCTGGCCTGGCTCTGGCTCTCCAGCACTGTGTGGCCCCGCTGCTCCCCTCTCTTGCTTCTCTGAAGAGCAGCCCAGACCCTTTTTCTGTGGGGCGCAGATAGAGGGGAGTGATGAGATAAAGGAATCTGATGAAATTCTCCCTTTCTAAGTCCTAGTCTGATTTCAGGCTCCATCTGAAAAATCCCACATCAAGTTCACTTTTGTTCCGTGGCCAGAGCTCATCAACCCCCACCCTCACTTGATACCATAACAAGGCATGACCATTGCCCAGGTCATCAGACCCTGCTTCTAGGCCTGGGGGCCTGCAGAGGCCTCCTGGGCAGAACAACAAGTGGTAGACAATTGTCTGTGTGGTTCATTAGCATATCATAGGCTCTGCAAGGTGCAAACCTCCCTCTCCCTGGGTCCCAGCCTCATTTAGGAGCCTGCCCTCAGGGTACTTCCTCTCAGAGGAGTGGGCTTTGAATAATAAGGACATCTTCATAGCCCAAGTTTCTGGGACACATAAGGATAGAGTGGGCAAGGAGAGCAGGGTGCAGGAGGACCCTCGCAGGGAGGACCCGGCAGCCTGTGCAGGGCAGGGCACCCTTGATCTGACAGTTTTCCTTCCTGAACGTGTGCACGGAGTGATAGGGGCGGCCTCAGAATGCTGGACAGAGGGGGTGTGGGCTGGCAGTGAATGGTGCTGTGTCTCCCTATCCTAGTCATAAACTGTGGCGACCCTGGGATTCCGGCCAATGGCCTCCGGCTGGGCAATGACTTCAGGTACAACAAAACCGTGACATACCAGTGCGTCCCTGGCTACATGATGGAGTCACATAGGGTGTCCGTGCTGAGCTGCACCAAGGACCGGACGTGGAATGGTACCAAACCCATCTGCAAAGGTGAGTCTGAGGGCAGCAGACCTGGCCAGGGAGCCAAAGAAAATACAAAAGTGAGATTTGGGCCTTGGACATCCCCCAGGAAGGGTGACAAGGCAGAGCCCTGACATTTTAACCAGGGGTGTGTGGAGTGAGGACTGGTCCCTGAACATCTGCAAGGAGGGAGTCGGAAGATACCAAGGCAAGGCTTGGGCTTTGAGCATTGAGGAGAGAGAGAACCATGTAAAGAGGAGTGGCTGGTCACACCTGAGAGAGAACGTCTTAAGGAGCAAAAAGAGTCCTGCCAGGTGCAGGGTAGCCAGTGGCTGGGCCTGGTCCCCTGAAGCACCAGCACTCAGCCCGCTATGGTCTCTCTCCAGCCATCATGTGCAAGCCGCCGCAGCTCATCCCCAATGGGAAGGTGGTGGGGTCTGACTTCAAGTGGGGCTCAAGCGTGACGTATGCCTGCCTGGAGGGCTACCAGCTGTCCCTGCCTGCGGTGCTCACCTGTGAGGGCAACGGATCCTGGACCGGAGAGCTGCCTCAGTGTTTCCGTAAGTTGCTCATGGGGTCTTTAGTGCTTCCTGTCTGCCGGCTCCTTCCCCTTCCCTCCGAGCTCTGCTGCTAGAAATTCTAGAAGAGATACCCCACCCCCAAACCAGGGAGGACCTTTGTCAGCATTAAAGATGGAAGGAAATTTAAAGGAAGAAAATGAGGCTACCTTAATTGAGCCCTGGCTGCAGACTTTGTGTGGGGTCCCAGTGAAAGAAATTAGGCCAGAGATGAGGGGAGGGTTTCTCAACCCGAAAGGTTGTTAACTGGATCAGGTGGTACCCAAAGAGGTGGGGGGTCCACTGCTGGAAACATGCCCGTCTTCATGGGAAATACCCTGCACAGGAAAGACTCCTGGGAACTCATGATTTTCTGGTGACAGTTTATTTCTGGCCCTGTTGTGTCCCAAAGAGCCCCAGGTCCATTTCGGAATTCATTTCTTTTTTTGTATAAGATTTTTTATGTATTTTTAGAGAGAAGGGAAGTGAGGGAGAAAGAAAGAGAAACATCAACATGAGGTTGCCTGTCGTGCGCCCCAACTGCTGACCTGGCCCACAACCCAGGCACGTGCCCTGACTGGGAATCGTCCCTGCGACCCTTTGGTTTGCAGGCTGGCACTTAATCCACTGAGCCACACCAGCCAGGGCTCAGGGTTCATTTCTTACCGAGTCCCCCGGAGAAGCAGGGCCCAAGTCGCTCATTCTAGTCATAGCCCACGAGTTGGCTCTGGAAACCCTTCTCAGGGCCCGTGCTTTGGACAAAGGGCGGGACCTATTTTTCCTCCCTACTTGACATTTGTCTAAATGCTGCAAAAACCCATCAACGCACAGTTACACCTGTCTGGGTACCGCTGACTGTTTGCTTCCATTTAGGAAACATCAGCAGAGACAAGTACCAGCAGCTCCCAAGTGGACCCAGGAAAGGCAGCACGTGGTGCATGGTTAGCCCCTCAGACCTTCCCATACATTCAGGGCAACATGAGGGACATAGCGAGTCTCAGGGCTGACCTTGCTTTTCTTCTCAAATTGCTTTTTAGCAATGAATGACAGTTATCACTGAAAAAAAATTATATGAGAGCTGTGAATACAAAGAACGTCACACTCTCCTGAATTCCCAATTCCCAAAGGCAGCCTCGGAGGTGCCTCCACGTGGGTCCCTCTGCATGTCTGCATTTACAGCAACAGGGATGCAATTTCCTGCCAACACTATCGAATCCTGCTGTGCATGCTGGTTCGTGGCTATATTCGAGAGGCCAGCAACACTTTTCTCTCTCGATGCATACCCATCTACACATCACTTTTAATGGTTTAAAGAATTTCCCTGTAGATGCCACAATTTGTCTAAACTTCTACTGGTGACAAATTTGGGTTTCTCTAATTTAATCATGTTAGAAGCAGTTCAGTAAGAAATAGCCCTGGAAATAGCATTTTTTCACCCTTGTGATAAAGCCCTGGGAATGTAGGGATGAGCATGCTGGGTCAATGGACGTGCACTCTGTGTGTTTGGATACACGCGGACAAACTGTCTTCTAGGAAGAGTGTCCCAGTTTGCACTCCTCCAGCAGTTTATGAGAATATGTCTTGACTTATATCCTCATTAACAATGGATTTTCCCAATTTTTTTAAGTAGTTACCAGACTAAGCAGTTTAAAAAAGATCTCTCATTATTTTCATTGGAACCACATTGCTTATTAGCAAGATTGAGTTGCTCTTTCTTTGGCACCCATCACTGTTTCTTACCTTTTGAGTTGCCTATTTCTAGATACGGGGCTTCCAATCAACTCAGCCTTTGAGCGACTTCTGATTGGTCAGGTCTAGACTCCTCAGCTTCCAGGGCCAAGCTTCCGTTTTATTTGCGAATTATTATGAACCCCATGATGCTGTGTACACACATACTCACATCACAGCCTAAAGAATGTTCTTCATGCTTGAAGTGATGTCTTGGGGAACTTCGCCTTCTGTAGTCCATTCTTAATGGTCGTCTGAAGATCCAAGTGAAGTGAGCACACTCCTTGCATAGCCCCCCGCAGGGTTAACACACCCCCTTTGGAAAGACAGTCATCAGTGCACATCAGGAGCCATGAACACACTCGAACCTGGACAGAGAAGTCCACTCCTAGGGAACTTCCCCTACGAAGTAACACAAGTAAAAGATAGGCCATATGTAACTTATAACAAGGGCCTAATATACAAGTTATAATAAACTGTAATTATGGTACAATCTCTCATTGCAAAATTATGTATCCTGTAAACAATAAGGATGTCAAAAGTGCTTCCCAAATTAGGTCAAGTTAAAGGAGTTCATCATCACTAAGCCCTTACTATATGAAATGTTAAAGGGACTTATCTAGAAAAAGAAGATGATCAAAAACTATGAACAGTAAAATGACAACAAACTCACAGTTATTAACAACTGAACCTAAAACAAAAACAAAAACAAACTAAGCAAACAATTAGAACAGGAACAGAATCACAGAAATGGAGATCACATGGAGGATAATCAGTGGGGGAGGGGGAGGAGGAAGAAGGGGGAAAAGGTACAGGGAATAAGAAGCATAAATGGTAGGTACAAAATAGACAGGGGGAGGTTAAGAATAGTATAGGAAATGGAGAAGCCAAAGAACTTATATGTAGGACCCATGGACATGAACTGAGGTGGGAATCCTGGTGGGAGGGGGTGTGCAGGCTGGAGGGGAATAAAGGGGAGAAAAAAATGTGACAGCTATAATAGCAAAATTGATAAAATATACTTTCTTTAAAAAAGTGTTAAGGGTGTCGCAGACTCTGTCCCGCAGAGTCTGGGTGGTTTGTGGATGGGGACGAGAACAAACGCACACAGACCACAGAAGTCCTACGGAGAGAAAGGGACGGTGCAGGCACTCCCTTCAGATGAGAGTCCTGCGGCCCTTCCTCCCAAGGGGAGAGCGCCCCGACCCTTGCCTGGACAGGCTTTTACTGTTTTTCTCGGGTCGTATTACCTATTACATAGAATGTTGATGTCTATATTTTAGGTGCATTCAAGGAAACGAAAATAACAAATGTAGAAGGGAAAGGTGGCAAGCTGATTACACTCCGTCCTTGGGAAAGTTCGTACAGGCTTTGGAAGTTACCTTGAAGATGGGCAATAAACATCTACTGTTTCAGACCAGGGCAAGGAAGTTTTAGCAAGAGCAGGCCAAAACAGTCTGGATGCATTTTCTAGGCCTGGTTCCCACGGGATAGCGGGTCTCAGGGTCCGGCTCCTGCCCACCACTTCGCTCCTGTTGGCTTTCCGATACAGGGCTGAGGCACATTTGCCATTGCCAAGCACACCGGTTTCTCACAGGTATCATACACCTGGGAAGTGTTCACAGAATATTGAGTGAACAAAACCAGGTTACCAACATTCGGACACTGGGTTTGTAGCCACGCACAAATTTACCTACCACTGAACAAAGACCAGAAGGGAATAAGCATGAAAATGGGGGGGAGGGACACTTTTGGGTAGTGGCTAATAGTTTATTTGATTCTCAATGTTCTAAACTCCCTGTAATGTTCCCCTGTTACTTGGATGATAATTGATAAGCATTTTGAATGTGGAAAGTACAGAAACACAGCAACAGCAGTGAGGCAGGTGTTATCACTTACCCCGGGCGGCCCCCCTTTCCAGAGCTCACTCGGACCCCAGAGGACAGCAGTACAAAGAACAAAGGCTGGGGTAGGGGTTGGAACCATGGAATCGCAGGCTGGGTTCTAGAAAGCGTTTTGGACCTGCCTTTCTCCCTTGTCTTCCCAGCTGTGTTCTGCGGAGACCCTGGCGTCCCACCCCGTGGGAGGAGAGAGGACCGTGGCTTCTCCTACAGGTCGTCTGTCTCCTTCTCCTGCCAGCCCCCTCTGGTGCTGGTGGGCTCTCCACGGAGGTTCTGCCAGTCAGATGGGACGTGGAGTGGCACCCAGCCCAGCTGCATAGGTAAGAGGTGATCTGGGGCACAGTGTCCCAGCTCTGGGCCCAATATGATGACTTTCCTTCCCTGTGCTCAGAGGTCTCATCTACAAAAGGTGACAAGACCTCCTCTGAGCATCTTAGAGCAGGATGTGCAATAGCCAGAGTTAATCTGCTGTAGGGAATCGGATGGTCAGCCAGGGGCATGAGGGGTGGGGGTGGGGATATCAAGAGGCAGGAAAATCAGGACAAGGCTCCCTTTTCTTTTCTACACTATTTCCCAGAGTGAGCGGAGGCAGGGAAAGCTTCGGTGCTTCGGTGACCGTGTGGTCTGTTCTTTGTTTTGTGTTCCAGACCCAACCCTGACCATGTGCGCAGACCCTGGCATGCCGCAGTTTGGGATACAAAACAGTTCCCAGGGCTACCAGGTAATGAGGTGGGCCAAGATCAGGCCTCCCGGCCTCCCACCCCTACTCGCCACTGTCAGCCTCGGAGGGCTGGGGCACCTTCCTTGGAACAGTACTAGTGGGGGACGAGACCTTAGAAGCCAGAGAAAAGCTCTCTGCCTGTTTGAACTGAGCACAGGAGCCCCCTCCAGAAATGGCAAGGGGTTCACAGCAGTCCCAAGAAGCTGATGCAAAAGAAAGATCCACATGCAGCTTCGCAAGCACCTCCCAGCAACCCTGTGTAGTTGGGGTGGGGCGCTTGTGGAAATACAGAAATGAGTGAGACAGGCAGACCTTGTGTCCTCAAGGTGCCCGCACCCACCCACAGACACAAGGCTCAGTCAGGGCGGTGGGAGGGAGCAGTGCCGCATGGGAGACAGGCCCCCGCCCCATGGGCTTGTCCCAGTAGGACGCTGGCTCTGTGGACACAGCTCAGAATGAGCTTCAGGAGAAAGAAGGGCTTTGGACAGCCCAGGATGGGGCACTTTGAACAGGAAGTGGGAAAGCAGGGGTGCATTCATGACAGGACTGTTGACTGGAGAAAAGGGAGAAGGGTGTTGCGGGCCGAGGCAGGGGCGGGGGTAGGAGTTGAGTCGTGGGAAAGTAGTGATCAAGGGACAGGTGTGAAGCATCGCTGGGTGGAAGGTGACCATGGGACCTTTTATCCTCACGCCAGGTTGGGAGCACAGTGCTCTTCCGCTGTCAAAAAGGTTACCTGCTTCAGGGCTCCACCACCAGGACCTGCCTCCCCAACCTCACCTGGAGCGGAACCCTGCCCGACTGCGTCCGTGAGTGCAGACGCACCTGTGTCCCCACACAGCGCCCCTGGGCAGCACGTGGCCTGCCCTAGCTGGGCAGCCAGGACACACTCGAATGCTCTGAGTGACAGGGAGGCCACCCTTCTCACTGGGACCAACACTGGTCTCTGTCATCGTCATTCCCTGGGGACTTGCAGAGAACATTTTCACACAAAAGCCTTTCTGATCTTTGAAGGCAATTCCTATGCCTGAACAAAGTAAAAAGAAAGAGCTTTCTGGTGGCTGTGAAACTAACAACTACCAAAGCCAGCCCTCAGGATGAAAGGTTTCAGGTTTTGACCACGGTTACTCCTGTTCCCTCAGGATAAGTGCCACAGGCTTTGGTTCCCCCAGGGATGACAAGCCAGTGTCCACGTGGTCTCCATCTTGGCCATTCCTATAGACATTGGGGCTGGGATGTGGGAGGGGACGCGGGCGGGGGATGCTGGACGTGAGAGGGGCCCACAGGTGAAAGGAAGGGGCTGTTCCTTCTGGGGACTGGGGAATGGTCGAAAGGTCTCCTGAAGACCCTACTCTCCCCAGGCCCAACAATGTCTTTCTTCTCATCCAGCCCACCACTGCAGGCAGCCAGAGACGCCGACCCATGCTAACGTCGGAGCTTTGGACTTGCCCTCCATGGGCTACACACTCATCTACTCCTGCCAGGAGGGCTTCTCCCTCAAGGGAGGCTCCGAGCACCGCACCTGCAAAGCAGATGGCAGCTGGACAGGCAAACCGCCCATCTGCCTGGGTGAGTGTGCCCGCTGGTGAGCCTCTCCAGAGTGGGAGGCCAAAGGTGACAGCTGAGCCTGAGTGATCACGGGGCAAAGGAGAAGGAAGAAATACGACTTCCAGGAGCTGGATCCTGCCTCTGATTTTCCGAGGTGTTGAGTTTCTAGGAGGTAAAACCAGGACAGTCTAAAGAGGCATGTAGTGAAGCCATTCCAAGTTCTGTTTTGCTGCCTTCTACCTGAGCTTAAACATTCTCCCAGGATTATACTGAGTCATCAGACAGAGAAAATCTCTTTGTTTCAGCAAAGCACTATACAAAATAATAACGCACTATGCATGTTATAACCTTGCTAAAACAGCACCTACCCACAAGTCCCTCAGGGTTACCAAGAGTTTACAAACTCATCTCCCCCTTTTCTGAATTTATTTGTTCTCTATTTATTGATCATTATCCCTGTGCGTACCTGTGCTAGCATGGAGAATTTGGAGGTAAAAGACAGGAACCCTGCCCTAAGGGTGCTTCCATTTAGCCACAGAAGACAAACACATTATCAGATATAACAGTACCTTCAGGAACATAGCAATGGGCTGAATGCTGCAAGGATGTGGTGGAAGGGCACTGATTCAGCCGAAGAGGGGGAGGGGAGAAGTCAGGGAAGGCTTCCTGGGAAGGTGGTCTGGGTCCAGTCTTAAGAGTCCAGCAAGGAAAAGTGCTCAGTTTAGTACTGGAGTGGCAGGGAACTCCTTCTTGCAGGTGATGAACTCGCCACATGCCAGGCATTACTCTAGGTACTCTGTGTGCACTAACTCATTTACTCCTCACTGTCATCCTATGAGGCAGGTTCTGTTCATATCCCCATTTAGTATGCAAATATAGCGTGTAAAGAAACTGACGTACAGAGAGGCTAAGTAACATGCCTGAAGTCACCAGCTGGTAAAGGGAAAGAGCTGAGATTCAAACCCTGAAGGTCCGAGTTCAGAATCTGAGCTCTTAGGTACTTTGTTACTCTTCCTCTCAGAGACAGACTTCAAGTTCAGAGCCTTTATCGGAGCTAGAATTTAAAACCATCTTGTATTTTCATCATATGAATTGTTATAGATGTCTTTTATTTATGGAAAGTAATGACTTTTCCACATATGGTAATAATATAAGGTTTCTGCCTGGCTGGTGTGGCTTAGTGGATTGAGTGCCGGCCTGCGAACCAAAGCGTTGCCAGTTCAATTCCCAGTCAGGGCACATGCCTGGGTTGCAACCAGGTCCCCAGTAGTGGGTGCTTGAGAGGCAACCACACACTGATGTTTCTCTTCTTCTCTTCCTCCTTTCCCCTCTCTCTAAAAATATATAACTAAAATCTTTAAAAATAATACTGGGTTTCATTTTTAGAGTACATTTCTTTAAGCTTTTCATGTGGTAAAATATACATAATATAAAATTTACCATTTTAACTATGGTTAGGTTGGGAGTTCCCTCCTGATTACATGGCACTATGCCAGGAGTGGGGTGTACAGCAAGAGTGTGTCTCAGTCTTTGCCGCCCATTTCTGTATGGGTGTTTTCTCAGGCACCCAATGTGTGGGAGTCACTCAGCTCATTTCTCTCAGAGGGAACTGACCCATGTGTGGCTGTTCGTTCAGTGTGTCCACGGGAGGAGGGAAATTCAGGAGCCTCCTACGTTGTCTTTTTTGGTCTGGAGTCTCTTCCGTTGTTCTTTATATATTTAGAATACAAGACCCTTATCAGATACATGATTTGCAAATATTTTCTCCCAGTTTGTGAGTTGTCTTTTTCTTTTCTTTTTTTTTCTTAATTTATAGTACGTTCCCCTTTATTTCATTCATCACCTAAAATGAAATTAGACTGTCACATTTCAAACTCCATTTTTGCTGTGTTAAAATTTTTTCAGATGTTTCCACAGCCTTATTGAGATACGATGGATGCACATAAACGACACATATTTAACGCACACAACTTTAAGAGTTTTGATCTTTTCACTTGCATGTTGGTGTCCTTTTAAGCACGAAAGTTTTTCGTCTTGATGGCTTCCAATCGACATACATTTTCTTTGCTTGCTTTGCTCTCGCTGTGATGCCTAAGAAACCATTGCCTAATCCAAGGTCGCGAGGGTTTACTCATGTTTTCTTCTAAGGGTTTTATAGTTTTAGCTCTCACTTTTAGGTCTTTGATTCATTTTGACCTTTTTTCACGGTGTTCATTTGGGGGTCCAAAATCGTGTTTTTGCATGTGGCTGTTTGGCTGCCCTAGTACTGTGTATTGAAAAGACAAATTTTTCCTCACTGAATCGTCTCGGCAGCCCGGCTGAGACCACTTGACCATGTACGTGCATGCACTTATGTCCGGGTCCGCAATTCTGTCCCATCCGAGTCGTGTGACTGTCTTTGTGCCCCACAGCCCTGATGACTAGAGCTGTGTTAGAAGTTTTAAGTTGGAAAGTATAAGTTCTTTTCATTCTTCTTTTTCATGATTGTTTTGTCTATTCTGGGTCCCTTTCGTTTCTAGGGATTCTATGAATTTCAGGGTTACACCATCAATTTCTGCAAAACAAACAGCTGGCATTTTGATACGGATTGTGCTGAATCCGCACATCAATTTTGGAATTGTTGCCCTCGGAACAATGGGAAGTCTTCCAGTCCGCGAGCATGGGATGTCTTCCCTTTTATTTAGACCTTTGATTTATTTAAACAATTGTTTCTAGGTTTCAGTGCACAAGTCTTGAACTTCCTTGTTTACATTTATTTTTAAGTATGTTATTCTTTTTGATGCTATTATAGGTACTTACATTTAAAAATACAGAATGCTGTAGATACAGTTAAATCTCAATTCAGCCCCTCACTGTATGATCTTGAGCAAGTCCCTTCACCTCTCTGCCTCCTAACAAGGTTTTCTTCTATAAAATGGAAGCAGTAATCTCCACCTCATAGTTTCGAGAGGAAGAGTAAATGAAATTACATGAATAAAAAGCCTAGAACAGCACCTGGTACATTAAAGGCTCTCTCCCTCTTTGTTCCCTTCATCTTATCTAACCTAAGACAAAAAGGTATCATGTTCAGAAATGCATCCTCATTGAATCATTGTGGAAGATTTCTCTGCAGCTCTCTGGATGCCCGAACATAAACTGACCTCCAGAATCGGAAGGGTTTTGCTAAAAACTCTGGCCTCCCAAAGGAGGTAGCAGGGGCAATGTGTCCTCACTGGGTGACAAGGCAGATTCTTCTGTTGTTCCTCTGCAAAGGAAGGAAAGACATTAACATTTGTTGACCCTGACTTTCCTGGACATAACCTCATTTATCCAGCGTAGAACTGTGAGCTATGTTCTAGCAGAAGGAGACGAAGACTGTGGTGAATTGTGCGACTAGTCAAGGTCACACAATCATTAAGCAGCACTGCTGGAACCTGAACCTAAGCTGTCTGGCTCAGGCCCAAAGCCATGGCCTTGCCTTTGCCACAGAGCACTGTTCAGTCTTACTGGCTGCTCCAAGGGAGGAAGCACTCCACGGAAACCCCCTGAGGGCTCCAGAAACTTACTTTTAATCAGTGGAAGGCCCTCCCCTATGCCAGGTATCTGGGAGGAAAGAAACCAGGACAGGGCCTTCCAGCCCTCAGTTAGGGGCATTCAGGGGATCTGTGCAATAGGGTGGAAAAATAGACATCCTTATCTCCCTTTACCTCTTACTGAAGTGTAGCATGTCCTTTAATTTTGAATGCAGACAAAAATCCATAGTAATATTAGCAATACTTAGGACATTGTCACCAGTAGAAATTGCCACTTTTCATATTATATTATAGTTGTTAACTGATATCACAAAATACTATTTATGTTTCTGACTAGTTCAAGATTATATATAGTAACTACTGGACCCGTTGGTAGATTCTATTATTTAATCCAGTAATGAAGAATTACGTGTAATTATATCCCAATTTTTTGTTCAATATAACTATAATTGTTATAAGAGATTTCCTTTGTAACTCTTTATATTTTGTCCTTCTGAGAGAGGTCCACGCCATCACCAGACCATCAAAGCAGCCTACCCCAGTCTAAGGGGATAAGTCCAAAGCAAGATCTCTAAGAACCCACTGCCCTAATGTCAGAGAGGTAGACACTATTTTTCTGACAGGAGGTAGGCCAGAGGCTGATCCTGCTTTCTCCCATTCTCTTTCCCAGCAGAGGTCCGGCCCAGCGGGAGACCCATCCACACTGCACGGGAGCCGCCACTCACCCAAGCCTCAGGTATGTACAGGCCAGCTCTTTGGCTCAAGAAATGTGTTGGTCCCTTCACCTAGTTACCCAGAACCATGCACAGGAGTTTCTGAGTATCCAATAGAAGGGCATGAAAACTATCTATAGAGCCAAACAGATTTCCCCTCCCACCTCCCAAACCCTGGCTGACTTCGGGAGGAAGTGAGCCTGAAGAAAGCAAAAGTCTCATCCAGAAGAAGGAGCCAAGGTTTTCCAAGAGCATGTCCAGAGCCTCAAACTCCAATGCCACTGATTCCCAGGCACCAGACACACAGACCCGGTACTGCCCAGGGAGCTTCCTGGAATGGTCCCATGTCTAAGACAGGATTGGTTCTTTCAGTGTGTAATGTCCAGAACTGGACACAGAACTAACTACAGGTCTGCCCAACCAATGCAAAAGTGTTACATACCATCACATCCTTTTTGACCCCTGTAGTTTTATAAGTATGTACATTATGTAGGGATATCATAAACTCAGTGGGAATTCCAGTTTGGTCAGTGATCAGCTATGGCCTTGGGCAAATGAGCTGCCTTCCTGAGCTTCAGTTTACCTTTCCATAAATAGGGATTATAACACTTGCTTTAGAGAATTATTATGAGGATAAATAGCAATCTTAGTAGCTATCGCTCAGTAGGTGCTTTCATGCACCTGACATCGTGTGATACACAATTTGCAACGTTAGATCATGTTACCCCTGCAATAACTCTGATCAGGCAGGTGGGATGGACCCCATTTACAGAACTACAGGTGAGGAAGGTGAGACTCTTGCACTTGACCAAATAATGGATAACTTACAGCCAAGAGAGAGCCCAGGTCTGTCTGACGTCATTAGCCCAAGTCATGTCTGCCGCACGGTAGTGATATGCTGGTTTTTCCTCTCTTCCCTTTCCCTTCCTTCATCTTTTCGACCTCCTTCCTTCTTCCTTTTTCTTCTTTCTCTTTCTCTCTCCTTTCTATTGTAGTTCCCCCCTCTCTCCCTTTCTGGTGTGTTATCTCCTTTTTGCTATCCATCTCCTCTCTCCTTCCCTCCATTCACTCACCCTGAGAGCCCAGAGGATCACGAGAGGGCCAGAGCTCTATGCTGCCTCCCCCGTGTTAATGAGGCTGGAAGAACAATCTCCTGACTGAACTGATATCAGTCGTCAGGTGGCCTCCGCTCTACCAGCACACACTCAAGTCCCTCTTGTGTCTGTTTCTCAATTCCTCTAGTGCCTGGGGATGTTTTTGCCAAGAACTCCCTATGGAAAGGGGCCTATGAGTACCAGGGGAAGAAGCAGCCGGCCATGCTCAAAGTGACTGGCTTCCAGGCTGTCCACAGCAAGGTCAACGCCACCATGATTGACCACAGCGGCGTGGAGCTGCACTTGGCTGGTGAGGAGCAGGCCACCCCTGTGAGATCCAGGGGTCCCTAAGTGGGGACGGGCACGCGCCCTTTGCAAGGATGCGTCTACTGCCATTACATTGTCCTGTCGTGGGAAGTTCAGACCTCTCCGGTGGGCAGGGAGAAGAGGAAGTGTCCACGTGTCCTCATTTACATGAAAAAAACGCCAGGGACGAAAGGGACATGGCTAGACGACAAACATCAATAACCTGAACATAGGCAGGACTCTGAAAAACAAAGCGAAAAGAGACTAATGTCCCTAAAACTGAACCGGCAATGGGGACTGAGAACCCCAGAAGCCGAAGTATAGGCAGTCAATAAACCAGAGAAAAATATGTTTCATCAGTAATCGAGAAAATCAAAGTAAACACAAAACGTCATTTTCCACTTTTCCCACTGAATTTTTTTTTAAAGATTTTATGTCTTTATGTTTAGAGAGAGGGGCAAGGGAGGGAGAAAAAGAGGGAAAGAAACATATCGCTGTGCGAGAGAACTACCAGCTGCCTCTCGCACAGCCCCATCAGGGGAGCTGGCACTCAGCTCTGTCGTGCCCTGACCGGGAATTGAACTGGCAACCTTCGGCTTTGCAGGATGATGCCCCATCACGGAGCCACGCCAGTCAGGGCCCCATTAAGATATTTTTAAGTAATAAACTTCAGTACGTGTCAGGGTCTGATGAAGGTACCGATACAGGGCTGGTCAAAGCAGGAAATAGTGCAGTTCTAGAAAACAGTTTGGCAGTTTGTATCAAGATCCTTGAAAATGATTGGACTCATTAATTAAGAATTTTCATCGTAAGAAATAATTATAGATGGAGTCAAACACTCGTAAAGGATGTTCGCATTACAGGATTATTCATATTACATAAATGCAGGCACCTAAAAATAAAGGCATGGATGCACTAATTATAGGGTATCTGCTGGATAAAATACGATGTCAGTTTTGGAAGAAATATATCCACCATCATGCATTAAAAATGTGACTCCAGTTTTTAAAAGAAAAAATGTTATTTACAAGAAAGAAAATTGGAAGTAATTACACCAAAATGTTGACAGTGGGCATTCCTTAGTAGTGAAATCAGGAGTGATTTTTTTCCTCCATGCATCTCTGTCTGAATCTTCCAAAATTTCCTCAGTTTTCAATCCTTTAGAGAAACTAAATATCATAGGAAGAATTGTTTATTGGACAGATGAACGAGAGCATGAGTGAGGGAGCACACGCATTCATACACAACCCCGCAAACACTCGCATCCATTCATTCACACTCACACACACAAGCACAAGTGAACGTGCACGTCCACGCTTTGGCCTAAGAGAGTCCTAAACACACTCATATACTCCCAGATCCATTGCTCATGCATTCCTGCGTGCACCGCATCGCAAGCACACCATGGACCACCTGACACACTCACATGTACAAAACCATATTCCCTGTTTTCTCACATGTGCGTGTGTAAACCGGGTCACAGCCACAGGCCAGTAAGCCACTGTTTACTAGCACGCATGCATCTATGGCACGTACTCAGAGTCAGCCTTCACAAACTCACCCGGCACCACATCTACCTGCTCACCATTGGATACACATGGAGTGTTTATATCAACATCCACCCGTGAAATCCCCTCAGCTGCTCACCCCCGCCTACCCACAAATTTGGGTGGTGAAACTTCCGCAGGTCCTTCAAGCATACCCTCTGATCTTTCTTTCCTCAGGAATTTATAAGAAAGAAGATTTCCATCTCCTGCTCCAGGTTTACCAGATTACAGGGCCGGTGGAGATCTTTGTGAATAAGTTCCGAGATGATCACTGGGCCCTCGATGGTCATGTAAGTTCAGCAGGTCGCACCCAGTCCTTGAACTCCCCATGCCCTTGGCCCATCCCAGATCACTGGCGGGGAAGAGGAGGGGAGGAGAGGGCGGAAACTCCTTGGACCCACAAGGAAGCTTGGGAGGAGGTTTTCTGTAGTTCTGGAGGTTTCTGGAGGTTTGCTTCCAGAACTGGGAGAAAGGGAGTCCTCACCCGCTGGAGAAGAGGGCAGAGGAAGAGACAAAAGGGGCAGGAGGCTGAGAGTCCAGAGGGTCAGCACATCTGAGCAAGATGGAGTGGGTTCTAATGTTAGAGCCAAAAGCAAGGAATTGGAGGCCAGCAGTGTACATTTTAGTCCAAGCAAGCAGAAGGTCATGGTGTGGCCGTGGGAGCTGAGAGAGGGTGGTGAGTCCCGGACACTACCTCAAACACGCACTCACATTCAGGGATGCAGACTGTGGCTGATTCGGCGTGGCTCGGGAGGCTAAGACATAGGAGAAGGGGTACCACGTCCTTGTGTTCCCTTGTGGAAAAGTCTTGGCACATTCTAGGGCATTCATGAGATGAAAGCCAGGTCCCCAGGGATGCTTCTCTGCCCAAACCTTCCAATTCACTGGCAGCAGAGTTGTGCACAGTGTCACCTATCATGTGACACTATGCCTTGGCTTACTGAGGATAGAAGGAGAAGAGTGGAAAGGAGGGAGAGGTCCTGGTGCCCGGAGGAGCAGAGAGCTGAGGAGCCAGGGCACACCCCGCTGGACAAGACTAGTTGGTGGAGGGCTGTGGCTCTAGTGACTTTGCTTTATGAACGCAGAAAGGGAAGCAAGTGGTCTCTCCAGGGGCGGACACAGATCATTAGTTCCTTGGTGTGCTCCAGTGTATCCTGTCGACCCCCTTGTCAGGCTAGGCCCTGGCTGGCTTCCGTAGTCACAGTCCAACAGCCTGCCAGGACAGCAGACCACCGTATTGGGGGCGGGGAGTGGGGGGGTTGCCAGAGATGAGCCAATGAGGGTCCATTGGGTGGGGAAACCAGGCTTGCAGGCCAGGGGCCAGGCATGAATGGGGCTCTGAAGAGTCCGGAGCATCTGGAGCTCTTCCTGGGTGACAGCGAACCATCGGGCCAGCACATGTTTGAGGGGACAGGTGAGGAGGTCAGCCCAGGGCACACCAGACAGAGGGCTCCACCCTGGGGAAGGGGCACCAGCTGGCAGGGGCGCTGGCATATCTGCGGCCAGCATGGTTGGGTCTCTGAGCCTGTTACATAAGCATCGCGGAGGCAAGTGGCTGAGGGAGCAAGAAGGAGTTATGTCCCCAATTACCACTCCCCCCAGAAGAATTGCAGCCAGAAGAACTGGGAGGAACGCTCCAAAGTGCTTTCAATCCGCTAGGTACACGTTAATCGGGACTCAGTTTGTTCCGCGGCGCTCTAAAAGGCAGTGTTTCACGGCGGTAATATAGCTAACGCTTCTCCGGGGCCTGTTAAGCGCTGTAAGTGCTTCATCTATACATATTAGTTCATTTAATCTTCACAACCACCCTACGACTTAGATACTGTCATCATTCTGGTTTTACAAATGAGAAACTGAAGCACAGAGTAAAGGACTTGACCAGTGGGAAATGAAAATGTCTCCCGCCTCCCGGGAGCAGTCGGTGCGCCTGCCCCGCCCCCTGCTCGGCAGTCAGGCCCCACCACTTCCTCGGTGCGGGCGGCGCGGGCCTGGCTGGCAGGACTCCCATCTCCTTCCTCTCTCTGCTCCCCACCACCGCAGGTCTCCTCGGAGTCTTCTGGAGGCACCTTCATCTACCAAGGCTCCGTCAAGGGCCACGGCTTTGGGCAGTTCGGCTTTCAAAGACTTGGTAACTAGCGTTTGTCCCCTGGAAGCGTGAGCTCACGGATGCGGAGGAGAGACGTGTGTATCGGGGTGGAGGGCAGGGGATTGGTGACCATCAACAGTCTAAGACAGGGGTTCTTAAGCTTTTTGGATGAGGGATGCCATTGAGAGTCTGACGAGAGTTATGTAATACCTCTCCAGAAAGAAGCGCAATGCACAGTACACTCAGCCTTGTCCAGTTTCACGCTCAGCCTTTGAGCTGAGGGGCCCAGCTCCAGGGGTGTTGGGTCTCAGATACAGCCCTCTGCAGTACTCTCTGGCCAGCCCTCGGGCATCGCCCGGACATCCCAAAGCAATAAGACACGGGGCTCTTTATCCATGTCGCCCTTTCCTCCCCACGTGTCCCAGAGGTTGGCATTGCCGTCCTCAACTTGCAGAGGAGGAAACTGAGTATCCGGGAGGCTTCCCTCTCTTGCTCTCCCATCGTTTTGCCCTGCACGCTCCACACCATCAGTGTCCCGCATCCTCACTGCAGAGATTGGCCTTGACTCGGAGCCTCTGGGTGCTGAGCCTGGAGCTGTAATGGGGGGAGGGTCTTGGCTTCTTGGGAATAGTGCAAGGGGAGGCACAAGCCATCAGGTGCTTTGAGCTAGCTCTGTGTACCCAGGTGCTGACACCACCAGTCCCCAGGGTCCCCTGCTGGCCAAGGTAGTCATTGCGTGTTCTCACCGCTCTGACCAGAAAGCTTTTCCTTGTCTCAAGCGGAAACCTGCTTCCGTGATGTGCCTACTCCAGCCTGCCCCTGCCCCGGAGCTGTTCTTAGCTCTGCCCCGTGAGCTGCACGGAGTGAGACCCTCTCTCTTCCATGCAGCAGCCCTTCAACACCTGACCCCTCTGCCTGCAACACTGGCTAGGCCTCAGCAAACCCGGGTTCTTGCTCTGGCTTCACAGCTGACTCCCTGTCACCCCCTCGGTCAGGTGGGACGCTTAACAGGGGTATAGGTGTCCCACTATGCTCTTCTGAGCCCCCAGACTTGGGGGAAGGGCAGGCGAAGGAGGGGAGGCCCTCCAGAGGCAGAAACTCTAATGCGCCCTCTCCCACCCCCACCAGAGCAGGTCCACCTACGTCCATGTCATATTTCGGCTTCCTTGTAAGGTTCCATCTGATAAAAAGCTTCTATGACCCAAAGAAGTTTCAAAACTTCTAAAGGGCTGCACCCTTTTAAGATTTTATTCTGCAACATAGTTTCAGGTTATCCAGAAGATTGGCTTCACCAGGACTAAACGCCGTCCTCCGCATACGATCTGACCAGTGACTGTGGGCCCCTTCTCCCAGGAAAGGCTTTGGTGTGTGGAAGGCAGGCTGGTGGGCTCTGAGCACCCAGGCCTCTCCCAGCCAAGCTGGAGGAGGTGACGGCCCAAGCCGCAGCCGCACTTCCCAATAGTGACCACTAGGCGCCGCACTCTCAAACTGTCTGACGTCAGGTTTTTGCTTTGGGATTTGCAGACCTCAGGCTGCTGGAGTCGGACCCGGAGTCCATTGGCCGCCACTTTGCTTCCAACAGCAGCTCGGTGGCAGCCGCAATCCTGGTGCCTTTCATCGCCCTCATCATTGCAGGCTTTGTGCTCTATCTCTACAAACACAGGTACAGTGAAAGAACAAGGCGCAGGGACCGGGAGGGTGACAAGACAATGCCAGGCCCTACCGCTGACCCAGCCCACCCAGAGCCAAGGAGAGCTGTGACTGTCTGAAACCTCCCTCCCCTCCCAGCTGCCGCCCCCTCCCTCTGTCCTCCTTACTCACGGCCCCTGAGTCTCCCTCTTCTTATGTCGTGGTCACTCTCATTCCCAGGAGAAGACCCAAAGTTCCGTTCAACGGCTATGCTGGCCATGAGAACACAAATGTTCGGGCCACCTTCGAGAACCCCATGTACGACCGCAACATCCAGCCCACAGACATCATGGCCGCCGAGGCAGAGTTCACAGTCAGCACGGTGTGCACAGCCGTATAGCCCCCAGGCCTGGCTGCCTGGCCACCGCCACCGAGAGCCCCGCCTCCAGCCACTGGTGAGAGGGGCCTGGGGGCAGACTCATACCTGTGTGCGCACGCTTTAACATCCTTCCCAAACAAGTCTTTAACGAAGGAAGGGAAATGACCCTGGTGGGATCGTCTTAACAGGACAGAATCGTTCTGAGGCTCCCCCTGGAAGCTCCAGCTTCAGTTCTGCTCACTCAACACTCTCACGCATGGGAGGCCAAACTGAAAACCTGAAATCCCTGATGGTATCAGTCGGGCCCCACAGGTGATCAGTGATGACTCTGGCCTCTGAGCTGCAGGGCTATTGAACAGGAGGAGAAAAATAGTGACATCCCATACCTACACATGCCCCCACCCCCACTCCACATCTGGGCTTCCGTGAGGTCCAGGTGCCTGTGTGCCGTCTGGGTCATCTGAGGAGGGGGCACTCCCAGGCCAGGCAGCCCTCAGCACTGCCCCTCCCCAGCATCCCACCCCGGAACATTCTGCGGGCCCAGCTCTCCGCCCGGTCCTCTCTGCCCACATCGGGCCTGCCCAGCACTGGGACAGAGAAGGTGCTGCCTGAGTCAGGGGCGGGTGCCTAAAAACAGGTACACTTACATTTAAAATGAATGACAAGGTCATAAATTCAAGTGATGCCTAACCAGCACCAGTGGGATTGAAATAAAAACCCCACACAGGGAGTCTCTGAGGCCTGTGGGGTCAGTGAGTGAGGGGCAGCAGGGCAGCAGGGCTGGGCGAGGACTTTATGGACGGTTTCCTCCATCACAAAGTACCTATGTGAAAAGTGACACTTTGTCACTGTTACAGAGATGGATGTAATCTAAGCAGGATTCATTATTACGTAGCCGTTAGTATTATAATTCATTTTTCCTTCTGATTTTGAAAGAAACTAAAATGAAAACATTTTCCTGGGCCCCTGAAAGCATGGTCGCCCCTAAGCTGTGGGTGTCCTGTGTCGAATGGATAGGTCGGCCCCCACCCAGGAAAGGATGACATCCAGGAAATACACGTTCTGCTGTGGGGAGGCAGGGAGCCCACAGCCCACCCTCAGTTTAGGAAGATTAACAATCAAAGATAAGGATCAAGGCAACTCATTTTCTTTCAT
This sequence comes from Macrotus californicus, assembly GCA_007922815.1. Classification (NCBI taxonomy): domain Eukaryota; kingdom Metazoa; phylum Chordata; class Mammalia; order Chiroptera; family Phyllostomidae; genus Macrotus; species Macrotus californicus. The sequence goes on along the minus strand of VMDR010001376.1, from coordinate 32,189 downwards.
TCTCTCCCCTTCATTCCGCCTTTGATTTGCTCTTGCTTTCTTTTGCTCCCCTCCCGTCCCCTCCCCACCCAGTGCCTCTCTGGTTTGACAAACTGTGGTGTGATCTGTTTGTTCCCAGTTCTCCAGGGGACAGGAAGTAGCTCCCCTGAGCACAGTGCCCAGTGCCCATCATCGTCTGTCCCTCCGCCCAGTGTCTCCTACCGCTGGGACTCGGGCCCTTGCCCTGCCGCCCTCTGCACCTGCCACCCAGAGAGGATTCCCATTGTCTCCTGCGGGGGGCAGTAAAGGAAAAGGGGCTGAGACGGAGAAAGGAAGCCTATGGATTTCAAATAGCAGAGCAGCCTGTGGATGTGCACGTGTGCATGGGCCTGAGCGTGTGCATGCAGGTGCACATACACCCACCTCCTTCATTTGTGTCTATGAAAGAGACCACAGAGGCTTAAAAAGGAGAATGGAGTGAAGGACGGCTCATGCCCTGCTCCCCACAAACACAAAGAAGAGGTGAAGAGGAGGGGCCACCGGCAGCATTGAAACCAACGCCCCGCCCCGTGTGTCAGAACTCGGTGAATGGATGCATCGCCATGGTCCGCACGCAGAGACCAGCCAGCCACAGATGGATGTCCCTGCTGCAGAGTGACAGCAAGGGTTACCCCAAGGGCAGAAAAACAGCTTACAAAATAGCTTGGAAATCAGCCTATTTTTTCCAACATAATTTTACTGTGTTCTAACCCCAGTGAATTCAAAAGTCATTCTGGGATCCGGGCCGTGCCAGAAAAGAAGGGGTAGGGAATCTGGCGAGAGCCCAAGGTCAACTCTGGCTGTCAATTGACAAAAAAGGGAAACAAGTCAATGGCCCAGACGGGTGCCAAGTCCACAGGCATTGAGGAGGTGCTGAGAGGGAGAGGGCAACGAGCCTACCCCAGTGGCCAAAACACTAATGGCTACATTAATGTTCTCTGTGCCTGACACTCGAGGTATCGCATTCCTAGGCCTACAACAACTGAAAACATAAGAGTAATTATTCCCCTTTTATAGAGGAGACAGTGGAAGCCCAGAAAGGTAAGGCTATAACTGCAGTAAAATGTGCAGCCAGGATGCAAACGCAGATGGCTCTGACTCCAGGGTCCACTGCACCGGCTGCCAGGAACCAGGGTCTGGAAGGGGTACCAAAGACAGGAAGCGATAGGCGAGCATCTGCAGCAGAACCGTGACCAGCGCTGATGGGCCAAGCAGGGAGCCCGTGTGTCCTCTCCAGGTTCTGTTCCCTCCACTCGGGCAGCATCAGGGCAAGGAACAGCCCTGGCCTCCTGGAGCTGGTGCTGGCCTCTTGACTCCCAGCAGCCCCTTGCCACAGAAGATAGAGGTCCTGAATCACAGGGATGGAGTGGCTGAAAGTCACATTCTGCCCAGCTCTTTGCCAGTGGGTTTGATTTATTTTGAGTTTCATTGCGCCTGGATCATTAACGAATTCCAGACAAGTATTGTTGGGAATCTAACGAGTTCAGGAATCAAACTGTGACATTTAGAGCCACTTTCTGTGTCCTTGGGAAGGTCCCCATGGGCTTAAGCACGTGGGCATGTGTAACATGCTGACCTCAGATGTTCGTATCACAGTTTGAGGTGACAAATAGAAACATATGAGAGTGGCGTGGCAGGCACACCTCGTTCTTAAGCAATTCTGAGTTGAAACAACAATCTGACCAACATAAGGATTGGCTAGAGTGAATGAGAAGCGAATTTCCAGCAGTCGACTGGGACTGGCAGTGGTGGGGGCCCAGTGCGCCCACACCGGCTCTGGGCCCCAGCATCCCTGGGCTTGGCAGGAGAGGACCGGTCCAGACAAACATACTCACATGCTCACCTTTCTTCCCCTGGAAACACGTGCAGGAAGCTCTTTGGCTGCTCCCTTTCCCCTTCTTACACTCCTTTCAGACCTGCCTCTGCCCCCGCTCCTGGGTCACCTCGTGAAGTCCCAGGAGATGCCCAGGAGCCCTTGCTGGTGAAGCACCTGGCACTCTGCTGTGCATCGCCCTGCCCACCTCTGGCATTTTTCTCTCTGTCCCCAGAGGCTTGGCAGGGACCAGGGCAGACTAGACCCTTCACCCACCATTCACACTGCATACCCATCACCATCCCATGAGGAAAAAAAAGTAAAAACAAAAAACAAAAAAAAATCTTTTGTACAGAGATATATTTTTATTATACAAAGTTTGTACAGTACCAAAAAAATGAAAGAAAAAAAGGTGTAAATTTTTTTTCATTATTGTAGGTAAACAGTAGTGGAAGCCTTTTTTGTAAATGTAAACAAATGTATAAATATGGTTTTCAGAAAACATCAAGTGCTGTAAATATGTAATCTACACACCTTCTTGGCTTGTCTGCAGTATATACATTTAATTTATCTGTCTCTGTATATGAGGCTTCCCCCTGGGGTCCTGCATTATGGTACTTTCCTGAATTTGAAAACAATTTTAAATTTTTTGAATTCAAATAAAATATAAATTTTTGCATTTGTTTTCTTACATGTTTCTGTCTTTTTTCCTGGCTAGGGACCAGTGTCTGTTGGGCAAGGGGAGGACAGACATATCTGGGGCTGAAAGGCTGCTGTGGAAGTCCCTTTCTCAGACTGTGGTGTCTGTGCTGTGTTGGGGGCTCCTGGCAGAAGTGAGAGTGGGCCCACCACAGACAAAGATCAACCCAAAACGTGTCAGATACCGAAGCATGGCAAGCTCTGAAATCAATCAGTCTCCCCCCCCCCCCCCCCCCACCCTGATTCACAATCAGAATTCAGGAATAACAGAATCTGACAGGCAGAGTTACCCATACCCCATTTACAAGGATAAAGAGTCAAAGTGTATTAGCAGAGTTCGACCTTGAGCCACAAAGTCTTCTGGGTGTTACCTGAAGGGAATGGAGGGAGGAGGGAGGGAGGGAGAGAGTCTCCGTGAAGGCCCCCTCCTCTCCCCACTTCCTCGGGTACAGAGTATGTCGGCTCTGCTCCTGGACTGGGAGGCAAATGAGAAGAGCCAGGAAAGGTTCAGCCCTCCGGGCACACGTTTCTTGCTTTTCGTCCATAACCATCCTCGCGTTGTTTGGGTCCCGGATAACTCAGGTTTCCTAGCACAGAGATCCTGGGGGACATATGAGAGTAAATGTGTGGCGCTGAGCAGAGCGAAGAGCCACGGGCTACAGGCACAAAACAATGATGCCTGGGTCATGGACATCCAGCCATGCCTGAAGAACCCCAGAGAACAGGGAAAGGCAGGTGGCAACGGGACACCGGGGGGCGCCATCCTCCCTGGCAGCCTCCCCGAGTCTCACTGACTTGCCGTCTCTTTTCCTCCGTGGTCGGTGTAACCAGGAAGATCCAAAACAAGTTCTTCCTTTTTTTTTTTTTTTTTTGGCAGTTTAATCAGTGTAATTTATCAACTCACTTCACCCCAAACTAGGATTTGACTAGCTTTAAGAGATGTGCATAACATTGTAGGGAAATAAGGGATAAGGGAGTGAGAACAGAGCCAAAGAAACTGAGGCCAGGCAGGGATCGCTGCACAAATCGCAAGCCTCGTCCGCTTTTGGAACTGGACCGTCAGTCTCGGCGCCCCCTGGTGGCCAAAACTTAATCCACTTTAGTTCGTGGTCAGAAGCCAAAATCAGTCACCAAGGTCTGGCTTCCCTGTGTTTTCTCCTCCCCCAGGGTTTCCTGTGCCGCTGCCGTCAGTTTCTGGGAAACCAGGAGTGGGGTGGGGTTGGGGAACCTCACTCACGTGTGGTCACGAACAGGGAGCCGTCTGTCGAGGTGCTCTCCTGCCCTGATCCCCAGGGACAACTCGCAGGGAGAAAGCCTCGCCCTGTGGACTCTAGGACACCGCCTGCTGGTCTCCGCTGCCTCTAACACACGGAAACCGCTCTGGCCCAGGAATTCCCCAGACGCGCTCTACACGGAGGGAGGGACATGAGGCCTTTCCCCTCTGTGTCACACGTCACCAGGCACCGAAGCAGGGCTCCCGAGCCCCAGTGAGGCGCAGGACAGTTTTGTGACAGCGGCTCTGTGAGCCCCGCCCACGGCTCTTCCCCTCCGTGGACTCAGATGAACCGCAGTGCGCACGCAGAACCAGAACCCGCACCGGCCTTGGAGACAGGCTTGTTCTCTCGCCCCTCCTCCCCGTGGCCTCACCCTCCAGGTGTTTGCCTCCAGCGAACGTGTCGGAACAGATGCGACTGTAGGACCAAGTGTTTCGAAACGGCAGGCGTGGTCCGAATCGTCTTCACGGGCAGAGAGCGTCGCCCACTGTGCCCTGATGCGCAACCAGGGTCCACGCGGACCCGTTCTACTCGCGCGGCAGGTTTGGGCAAAATCTAACACAGGAGTCTGCCCTTGGCCGTTCTGATCCTCTTGGCATAACCACGTGACTCAGAAGAAAGCAGGTAGCTCAGCCTTGAGGAATGGGAGAGCTGACCGCACACTGAGGGGGTTGGGCTCCCCCAAGCAGCACAGGATGAGGTCACTGGGGCACTGGCCCCTCTGAGGGCTCCTGACCCGGAGCAGGTGGAAATGAGAGATCATCACCTGGCCGGCAGCCCGCAGCCCAGGGCCAGGAGGGATGGTGAGGTGAGGAAGATCGTGCCTGTACCCCCACCAGGGGTGTCCAACCTGCACCTGCCAGCCTCATGCAGCCCCAGATGGCTGTGAATTCAGCCCCACACAAAATCGTAAATTTACTTAAACCATTACGAGGTTGTTTTTGTGATTTCATGTCACGATGTTTTTAATGTGACCCAAGACAGCCCATCTTCTTCCACTGTGGCCCAGAGACGCCAAAAGGTTGGACACCCCTGCGCCTACAATGTGCAATTGGAGGTAACTCCAGATGTGCCTAAAGTCAGAGTGGGGGGAACGGTGCCATGGGGATGCTGGTGGCGATACAGACGGTGAGGTGTGGAAACAGCCGGGAGCTGTGTGGGAGACTGAAGTGTCTGTCACCCAGGCTCCGCGGCCCAGCTGGAACCTCCCCTCTCCTGCCAAGCTCCCCTGGCCCCCCCACCAGGGCAGTGCCAACCTCCAGCAGTGGACTGTGGCAGGCACTTCAGGTTGGCGTTTGCTACTAAGAGGAGATGACTAAGGGAGGCCCAAAGAGAGGATGGGGTCAAAATTGAGGTGAGTGGAGGTTTCACAGGACTAGCCCTGCCTGGAGATGCCAGCTCCACTCAGAAAAAGCCTTTCCCGGAAAACTGGACAACGCAACCTAATTGGAAAATGCCCTTAGGAGGGAGAGGTGGGTCCGAGGGACAGAGTCTGAGATGAGTCTGCATGTGTAAGGCTCACTGGGCTGTGTGAGGAATGTTTGTGAGTTCCTGTGTTTGTATGAAAACGTGCTGGGCAGTAGCCGAAGAGGCCGAAGATGGCAGCAGGGGACATGGCTCCTGGAGGGGCCCAGAAGTCACCTAAGTAGGGCTAGCTGACAGGCGACCGGGCTCCTGAGGGGGGCGCCCAGGGAGGGGACAGATCTGGAGGTCGTCAGCATCCACACAGCAGCAAGAACACAAACAGAAGGGAGTGAATGGAGTGACAGAGAAGCGGGGCTGCCCTCGCTGTCATGGCTGAACCCACAATTAAGAGTTCCATGAAAGGGGACAGGTGAGAAACCTCAAAACCATCCCCCGGAAACATGAGACACCGGCACACTCCCGAGAGCAGGGAAACAGCGAGTCGAGGGGGCGGGGGCGACCCTCTTCTCCACAGAGCTCAGCGTGGCCTCCGCAGTGAAGGCTCCGAGGACGCGGGGCTGCACTGAGAACTGGGCGCAGCAGCGTGGAAGGGGCGTCCAAAAGGCGACAGGAGAGTGCGGCAGGAGCACAGGGAAGAGCGCTCTGCACCTCCTGGAGGCATCTTCCTCGCCGCCTGGTGCTTCTCAGGCTCTGGCCTGGCCCCCGTTTCTGTGACTGAATGCACCCCTTTCCCACGAGTCTGACCCTCTCCTTCCAGGTAACTCCTACCCACCCCTGGCTTCGGGCCGGATACCCAAAGGCCGATGGCCAACTGCTGCACAGGTGTCCCCGAGGCACCCCAAGTTCAAAATGTCGCAAACCAGACTTACCATCTCCTGCCTCCTGCCCCGTCCTCTCCCCTTGTGTTCCCAACTCTGAATGCCACACTCTACGCTGTTACCAAGGCCTTTCTAACTTCTCTTTGCTGTCACCTCTGCCTCGGAAACCGCTGGAACCCACCCCCGTCTCACACGCAGCCCTACCTCTAAACTGGAATACCGCTGTCCCCACAGACCGTCCTGATGGCAGCACACCCAGGTCCCCTTCCGCTGTCCGGGTCTGACATCACTGACCACATCGCCCTCAGCCTGGTGTCCAAGCTCCACTCAGACATGAAGTCCTCTGGGACCCTAGCCCAGCACCCCTCAATCTTAGCTCCCACCCCTCCCCTCCTCCCATCTACACCCCAACAGTGCTAAGAACTAAGGTCCCCACCCTCGCCTTGAATCCGTGGCGTTTCACTCCACTGTGCTTTCCCTGGAACGCCCACCCCCACCGTTGGGACTTTCCCTTTAGCTCACATGGTTAGTTCCCTGTTTAGCGTTATTACTGCAGTTTCTGACCTCCGCTGGTTCCAGTCCAGGGCCCACCCACGACCCCTGCCCTCAGAGATAACATGGGCCGAGAAAGTAAGGCGGGAAGGAGCGGATGGGCCGTGATCCCAGGCTAACCGGCTCCTGGGAAGCCAAGGACGGGGTAGAGGAGTGACCTCCGAAGAACAAGAGAGCAAATCTCTCCACTGACCCCCTCTCCTGTGAACAGAAAGGCCCCCCGTCGAGGTTCTATCACACCCGCTGTCTGACAGGTCCTTCCCAAGTCTGTGAGACAGCCAGGGCATGAACAGCAGCACCACTGCTTCCACCCCCTCCCACCTCCGTCTTCACCGGGCAGTCTGAAACAAAGCTTCTGCCATGCCAAGAGGGAGAGGGCCGGGGGGACACAGGGGTGAGTGAACGCGAGTGAGAAAGGCCATGTTTCTGGAAGGGTTAACTTAACAGCTTACCCAAAGGCAACAGGAAGCAAGACCGGCTCCCTGAGAAAGGGGGAATTCTTAAACCCCCTTAAATTCTTAAATCCCCAGCCAAAGCAGCATCTCCCCAGAAGAAATATCACCTGCACTACCTGTTTCCCAGTCTCAACCCACCTGCACCTCTCCCCCACAGGACGGTAAGGACAGAAATTTGCATCAAGTGCTTCAGCACTCACTCACCCTGGCTCAAACACACTGTCAGTTCTGAACACCCCAAGCCCTCTGATCTTCAGGGTTCATGAGGGAGCGTTAACAGGACATAGTCTGCAATGCGCTTTGGGGTCCTGGCTCCTGAGTCACCTGCCCTAACGTGAGGGGACTCACTGTGGGGGGGGTGGGCACCTCAGGCTCTGAACAGGCAGATCTGGGGGAATCCTGCCTCTGCCGTCTTCAGATGTGTGACCCAAGCCAGTCACTGACGTTTCCCGAGCCTAGATTTCTCTTGTGGGCAGTGGGGAGACTCTGAGCACCTCCCTCCTGGGGCTGTTGTGAGGATTAAATGAGATCGTGTCTATAAAGCACTTAGCACAGAACCTGCTGAAGAGCAAATGCTCAGCAAGTACTGGCCATTTTGCTGTTGTTAACCGTGGCTCAGTAATATGAGTAACACTTAACTGTTGCTCCCACTTTCTGCTGAGCCCGCCGTGGCCTGCCCCAGGCCAGATTCTCAATTACACCCCTCTCTCACCAGTCTCGTTCTCCTCGGAGGACACGCCCCACCACGCACTGCCACGCAGAATGTTCGATGGGCCATGTGCACCGACGGGACGTGCGTGCATGTGGATGCAGTGAAGGCACAGCGAGGCCTGGATCTCTGCTCAGCACCCTGAACTGCCTCTGGCCCCCTATGTGATCGGCGTGGCTCAAACTCAGATAAAGCCCTTAAAGAGCAGCAAATGTGAGGACGTCCTGAGGACTGAGTGCAGATTTTGTACAGGAGAAAAACAAATTACACGTAAGAAAAACGCCTTCAAGTCTGGATCCTTAGCATTTGTAATTCACTTCCAAATTACCTGGATTGTACCAAGGTAACTTCCCTGGGCATACATGAAGCTTAAAAATTGGGCATGTTCCTTTCTACCAAACACCTCATAATCTTGGGAGATTTAAACACACATTTATCTCTTTTGTTGTGGGGGGCACGGTCTCCTACGATGCTTTCCCTCCTGCGTGGGTTCTCCGGTGGGCACTGAAGTGGGAGCTGTTGTTGAAGTCCCTGCCGCACTCCAGGCACTTGTAGGGTCTCTCCCCGGTGTGGGTTCGCTGGTGAATAATAAGACTAGAGCTTTGGTTGAAGCGTTTCCCACACTCTCTGCACCTATACGGCTTCTCTCCCGTGTGAATCCTCTGGTGAGTGATGAGATTAGAGCGGTCACGGAAGAATTTCCCACACTCGTGGCATTTGTAGGGCTTCTCTCCCGTGTGCACTCGCTGGTGCGTGATGAGCTTTGAGCGCTCACTGAAGCACTTCCCACAATCCGCGCACTTATACGGCTTCTCCCCCGTGTGGGTCCGCTGGTGGTTGGCCAGCGTGGAGCTCTTACTGAAGCTTTTCCCACACTCGGCACATTCATACGGTTTCTCTCCCGTGTGGATTCTCTGGTGACTAATGAGAGCGGAGCTCTTGGAGAAGGTTCTTCCACACTCAGAGCACTGATAAAGCTTCTCCCCCGGGTCAGTGCTGTGCAGTCCAGGAGAGTTCAAGTTCTTATTGGCACCTGGAGGTTGTTCAGGAGCTGTCCCCTCTGCCAAGTTCCTCCAGTGAGCACTAAAGGACTTGCTTTGGCCAAAGTTCTCCCCAGGCTCACGACAGCAGCGAGGATTCCCTCCCAAATGGATGCTCTGAGGTTCCAGAAGGTCTGAGCTCTGGCCGAAGCCTCTCCAGCGCTCCCCACATTTATAGGGCTTCACCCCCGTGTGGACTGTCCGGTGAGCCACAAGACTGGAGCGGTCGCTAAAGCTTTTCCCACAGTGGAGGCATCTGTAGGGCCTCCCTCCAGCGTGAAGTCTCTGGTGGGTGTGGAGGTCAGAGTGGTCACTGAAGCCCGTCTCACACGGGAGGCACTGGTAGGGCTTCTCGCCTACGTGCGTCTGCTGGCGGGTGACGAAGGGCGAGGTCTGACTGAAGCTCTTCGCACGCGGGTCGCGCTGGTGGGGTTTCTCTGCAAGGTACAGGCCTTGATGGTCGATCAGTCTTTCTAAGTTGTCTCCAGAAGAGCAATCTTCCCGCTGCGCCTGCGGCCGACTTCCTGACTGCTCTTCCCCTTCGTTTTCATTCTCGCTGTCTGCCCCCGAACAGTGAGGGCGGCGGGCAGCCTCCGCAGCAGGCGTTGATAATGTGCCAGGCAAATCCTCAAAAACGTCCTGCTCCCAGCTCTGGTCGTCATCCTCATGCCTCAGGTCAAAGCCTGAAAGAGTGAACAGAAATGTGGTTTTCCTCATCCATTCATTACTTGTCCACTTATGTATCTGTACCCTGTGCCTTATGAGTTTGGCTAACATGGATCTGCATCTTATGCTTTACAAGGCACACCTCGTGGCCACCATGGAGTCGAACAGAAAATCGATCCAGTTTCGGTGCATACGTGCATTTCTGACCTGCAAAGCTGGGGAACAGAGCCTGGGACCTGGTGACCCCACCAAAACGGCCAGCCCGTCAGTCTCCCTGGCCAGCGCCCGCAGCCCGTGTGACGTCGAACACCTCCCCCTAGCACAATCAGTGTGTCCTATGTCACATGAGAGTGAACAAACTCTGTGACTGCACAAATGAATCCCAGGAAAACCCAGATCTGACTGCTGTATCATTTAGGGGATGACACCAAGCCAGGCATAGTATGAGCAAAGTACAAACACATTTCCTATTCAATTCCTTCCTGGCTTCATCCAGAGACAAGATAATGAGCCTGGCACCCTCCCTCGGTCGGTGTGCTTGCAGATTTTGTGGACATCCCACCACTCCATGCTTACCAGCGTCTGGGGTTCTAGGACACGGGGTCAGAGGCTTGACGGCATCGTCATCTGCCACCTCATCCCAGGCCTCCGGGTCGTCAGCCTCTGTGCAGCTCCGCCCAGACGCAGGCAGGCCCGCTGCCTCCCTGACGGTTCCTGTGGCTCTGACTGGAGTCCGCACCCTCACCAGCGAGTCCAGCTCCTCATAGAAGGGGCAGGTCCCCGGTGGGTGGCTGCTCTTGGCTTTCCGGTAGCTTCGAAGGAGGTTTTTGAACCTGTAGCGACACTGCTCCAGTGTCCGCAGGAAGCCCTGTGCACACAGACGCTCTGCAATGGCCCGGTACACCTGGCTGTTCTGGTGACAGGTGCGAAGCTTTTCGGGAAACGGGGACTCACTGAGGATGGTCAGGAAGGCCTTGGTTTCCTCGTAGCCCCAGTGCACGCCTGCTGTCAGGAGTGAAGAGTTTAGAATTATGAGACTTAATGAGCCTTGCCTAGGTCATCAGTGATCAGGGTCACCTGCCTGTTCAATGCCTAGAACACAGGCACGACAGAATTGTCCAGGTACCTGGGGCACCAACAACGAACCTACCCTTGCCTCTCAGGGCTATGCCAGAGGTCCCCCACCCCCACTCCTTCAAAGAGATTCTGAGTCTTGGCTGAAGGGGAGGACTTACATGTCCACATTACTCCCGGTGGGCACAATCCCCCAGCTTTAGCTGACTGGTTCAGGGAAAGGCCTGCAACTGGGACACAAGAGACCCGCTCTATCCACTCCATGCATGTCCTCTACTTACGTCCATGAATTTTCCTTGTAACAAACATGGGAACTGAGAATCCCTAAAGACATGAATGAAGTTCAAATACTCGCACTAAGAGTCCAACTGAGGATGTCCTTTCCTCTTCTGTGGAAGAAGGAAAAGAAAGCAGTCTGTTCTCGGTTCCTCTGCAGGTATGTGATGCAGCCAGGGAGGCAGCAGGGTGGACGGAAAACTGCAGAAAAGGAGACCAGAGCCCTGGGCTCTAACCCTGATGGCCCCTGCCTCCCTTAGACCTTGAGATAAGATGCTTCATCTCAGCCCTGGCTGGCGTAGCTCAGTGGATCGAGCCTTGGCCTGCGAACCAAAGATGCTCCATCTCTCAGGCTCCAGTGCTCCCGCTCTAGAGTGACTTGGGTGTTTCCCAAACATCGGTCATTCAACTACACACTGCCATGATTTCTGCTCTGTTAAGTATTTCACTCACTGTCTTCTTTACCTAAATTGACGACCCGTGAAATCATGGTTGACGTGTTCATACACATTAAAATTAAAGGTTTCTGCCCTGGCTGGTGTAGCTCAGTGGATTGAGCATGGGCCTGCGAACCAAAGGGTAGCTGGTTCGATTCCCAGTCAGGGCACATGCCTGGGTTGCGGGCCAGGTCCCCAGTGGGGACCACATGAGATGCAACCACACATGGATGTTTCTCTCCCTCTCTTTCTCCCTCCCTTCTCCTCTAAAAATAAATAAATTTTTAAGACCTTAAAAATATGTATATTTTTAAAAAATTAAAGGTTCCCTTATACAACACCTACGATCATCCTCATATGTACTTGGGAAATACCAAATTAGCCCTTTAAGGTCCCTCAGGATTTTAAAAAGGGCTGTTTCTACAGCTAAGAAAGTTGAGAACTGGTCACAGGAGAGCAGAAGTCTGAGCACGACTGAAGGACTCAGTGCCTTGCTCCAGTAGCATCAGTCCAGACTTCTGTGCCCTGAACTCAGGGAGCAGAGGCTTGGCTATAGGAGGGTTGGGATCTGGATCTGATTAAATGCCTGCATTCTTACCAATACGACTCTGGAACAGAGCCGGACCCCCCGGAACCCTGGGCCCCTGGACGGACTCATCAATGGCCAGGTCATCGCTGTTACGGTCCTCTGCTGTTTCCTCTGGCTCCCAGCTCCCTTCTTCTTGCTCCTCCATCTCTGCATCACTATCCCCCAGCCTGGGGAGGGCCGCAGCCTCAACTGGGCCGTCTGCGGCTCTGATGGCCGTCCGCGCCCTCACCAGGGCCTCCAGCTCCTCGTAGAAGGGACAAGTCCCCGGTGGATGGCTGCTCTTGGCTTTCCGATAATTCCGTAGGAGGTTTTTGACCCTGTAGCGACACTGCTCCAGTGTCCGCAGGAAGCCCCGTGCCCTCAGCCGCTCTGCAATGGCCCGGTACACCTGGCGGTTCTGGTGACAAGTCCGGAGCTTTTCAGAGAAAGGGGACTCACTCAAAATTGCCAGGAAAGTCTTGGTCTCCTCATAGCCCCAGTGCACACCCGACACCTTCGTGTCCTCCACGTCCCACTGGCATTGTTCTTCCCAGGCCTTTGGGTCCCTCCAGGCCAATGCTGGGGCTGCTTTCATCCGCGCACTATCCAGGCCATCGTCTGCAGTGTTCCTTTCTCCAGAATTTTTAAGACCTGGACCCCAAAATTCTGGTCCTTGCTCTCGCTGGGAGATGACATTTGGTTTTGAAACTAGAACTCCTATATAAAAGAAAATGATAGGAATGATTTGTTGAGCAGAGTGCTTGTCTCAAACGTCCCTGAAACACGTTTCCCCGTGAGAGGCCAATGGGAAACTCCTACCCTAGGAGGGCAACAGGAGCCCTTCAGCAGAAATGCTCACCAGCCTGTGTGCTTTGTTCTTTTGCGGTTCGGCTGCTATGAAACACATCGTACAAGAAGGAAGTCACTGCGGTTGGTCCGCAGATGGGCATCGAATCTCAACTGGCCCAATCAGAATGAATTCAATGGCTATAGGACAGGTCTCCCCCTCTCTCTGTATGTATGTGTGTGGTGTGAGTCCTCTCTTCCTAGGAAACTTGGGGCCTCCACTGCCATTGGCATCAACCTATCTCTCGACTCTGACACACAGTCGCTTTAATATAAAGCTGAGACTGAGCCCTGGCTGGTGTGACTCAGTGGACTGAGCGCTGGCCCGCAAACCAAAGGGTCTCAGGTTCAATTCTCAGTCAGGGCACAGGCCTGGGTTGCGGGCCAGGTCCCCGGTGGGGGGAGTGCGAGAGGCAACCACATGCTGATGTTTCCCTCCCTCTCTTTCTTCCTCCCTTCCTGTCTCTAAAAATAAATAAATAAAAGCTTTAAAAAAAGAAAAGCTGAGACTGAAGACAGCACAGCAGGGCGCAAGGAAGAACCGCAACACTGCTGAGCCCGTCCGCACTGTGGCTGGGGCACGCCCTCCTCTGCAGTTCCAATAATGTAAGAAAACACATCTTCTCGTTTTTTACAACAGTTTGCTACATTTAAAGGACTGCTGTCCCAGCAGCGCCCAACCCTAACAAAATAGGAAGCCTGTAATTAAATAAATATTTGAAGAACACGAGAAAAGAGCTTAGAGCGGAAAGAGGCCTAAAGATGATCCAGTTCCGCATTTTGCAAAGCTCGTCCCTTTGAATGCGGTTTTCCCCAGACATCACGTGTGAAGGGGGCTCACACTGCCAAGCGAGTGGCCAACAAGCTCCTAGTGCCTTTCCTCACTGACGTGGGTTAGGCCTGTGTCCGTCTCCTACTTTACTCCACCCACGTGTCTAACTCCCAGGCCTCCAATGGAGAGTGGTCACATTATTTGGCTCCCTGTGCGGACGTGCCTACAGGAAAGGCGTCTGTGCAGGTCACGTGGGCTTCAAGTGTTTTGAGCCCTGGGATGTGTGATTCGCATTGTGGTTTAGCCCATCAGTCCCATGGGCTTAGTTTACCAGTGCGCCCCCAAGAGATGGATCCTGTTTGATGCTGAGCAGCCTGGACTCCTGAGATGGCAGGCAGAACCCAGCCCCTGCACCCCGGTTAATGTACTGAGCAAATGGAGGGAACGGGCCCCGAGAGGGCAGGCTCTGGGAGGCCAACCTGCCAGCCTCCATCCAGGCCGACTACACTCCCCACACTCCATCCCTGCCACCACAGTGCTGGCTACAAAAAGCTTGTCCTCTTCCTATGTCCGAAATTCCACAGACTGCACAGAGGCATGAATCTCAAGGGAGTGATGAAGCGCTCCTTGGGAACTGGGTGCACCGGAAACCCAGCATCTTCTTCAGCGGTCACTATTCCTTACCCAGGGACACGCCATTCCCACAGCTGTCTCTTGGGGGGTCCTTGTGAAACTCCTTCTCGGCATGTTTGCCAGGGCCCAGGGCTTCCTGTGAGATGTACAAAAGAAGGACCTCAACTGTCACGGCCTGGGAACCCCAGCGGGCCCCAGGAAAGGTGCTGGGAATACAGAGGTGCTGTGTGTGAGCCCAGCATCGTAAGGAGCAATATGACCAAGGAGAGGCCCAAGCAGGCAGGCGGGGAGAGGGGCAGAGGCTGACACCCTGCGCCCTTTTGCTGAGGGGAGGCCACAGAGAAAGGACTGGAGCAAAGGGGCAAAAGCACAAGAGAAGCAGTAACAGGAAAGGGAAAAGAGAGAGCAGCTTACCTGGGACTCGGCTGTCACCTCCCAATCTCCAGCGTGCCCCATCTTTGGGAGAGCAGGGACTCGGGGAGTGAGAACAGCTGAGGAGAAGAAAAAGCCTCTGAAACCCGAGCTCTGGTGGCCAGAGAACCACCCCCCAGTCCAGCTTTTCCAAAAGCCCCGCTCACGTCCAACCGAGGTTATCCCTCAGCCAGGACAGACTTCCCCTTTTCCTTCCCTACGAGAGTGTCGAGTCCCTACGCTGCCTGGAGTGATGTGCCATGTGCCAGGTGCCAGCCCCAGCTCCTAGAGCACCTCCTCGCCCCAGCGCCAGCATGAACCCGCCGCATGACTCAGCATAGACGGGACGAGCTGACATCACTAGGAGTTTCATCTCCCTTAACAACGCTGACGTGCCTCACGCCTCAGTGTGTCCAAGAGACACTATTCTGCTCCTTGCCTTGAATTCAGTACATCCCTCCGCCCCAGGTACCCTTCCTTCGCACCCTTCTTCCTTGATGTCCCCTGACTTTTGGCACTCACCACTCTCTTTCAAGGCCAGGGGTGCCATCTTGGTGTCTAGATGCTTGGCACGGCCAGGACACGGACTCCTCTCCCCCTGCCTCTGGGTCTGTCTCTCGGGCCAGCGACCCACTGAACGCAGCTGAGAGCCCCGAGATTCCTGCATCGCCCTCAAGGGCCTGGTCTCTTCTCCACACAGTTTCAGTTCCTACGCACAGACGGTCAAATCCCCAATCGTCAGTTAAGACCAATTTTGGCAGGGTAGGAAGTGTTCTTTGCAGCACAACTATGACCCAGAGGTCAAAAGGCTCTTTTTAAGACCCAAAGATGGCTCAAAGGACGACAACGAAGCCGTCAGAGCAACATCGGTAGCGGGCCAGCGTTCACAGCACCACACGCCCGCTGCCTCGTCCAGCACAGGGAGGCTGTCTGCCCAAGCGTGTCGGCGAGGCCGCACCGCTCAAAGCACTTCTGTGTCGTAAAGCGATGAGTTAAGTAAAACTTTTATGACATTAAAGATAATCTCTAAGCATCAAAATTAAACAGGCTCTTTGACTTTTAAGTTACCAAAAAAGTAAAAAAGATAAAAGTCACCAGGTATGCACTAAAAAGCAAAGAAATGCATAAAAACAGACACAAGTCTAACTCTCAATGGACTCACTCTAAGTCTTCCTGCTGAAGGCAAAGAAAATTCAAGACTAAATATAAGAAAAAAGAAGGGACAAAGAATTACAGATGGAATTTTAAATGAAAGAGAAGTTTCAGAAAGGCACATCTCTCTTAAAACGGAAGGATAAGCAAAGATAAGGGACCTTAACTCCAAAGGAAAACTGAAGAGGCAATTTTAATATCAGTGTGGGAGTTCAGGCAAAAAAGTATTCAGAGATATAGAGAATATATATAAAACAAAAGGGAATAATCAATTAAGAGGTGGCATTACCCGATTCAGCATTATCAATCATAAAACTAATTTCTGATCTCTCTCAGTTGGTTCAGATTCAGCAGTAGAGGCCCCGATGTTATTTCCTGGCCCTAAATCCCCCAAAATATTACCATTTCAATTGCCTTATAGACACACTCCACTTTTAAAAATGTAGTACAACCCTGGCTGGTGTGGCTCAGTGAATTAAGTGCTGGCCTGCAAACCGAAAGGTCGCTGGTTCGATTCCCAGTCAGGGCACATGCCTGGGTTGCGGGTCAGGTCCCCAGTTGGAGGCATGCAAGAGGCAACCGTTCGATGTTTCTCTCCCTCTTTCTCCCTCCCTTCTCCTCTCTCTAAAAATAATAAATAAAATCTAAAAATAAAAAAATGTATTTCAATGTTCTCAATAGGTATTTTCAACACTCACATGGTTCAGAAACAGAAAATATACATAAAGGTATATTCAGTAAAAACAGCCCAGCCCCACCTCTGCCCCCCATTCCTCCCCACAGGTAAGCACTCTTTTCCGGCACCCTTTCAGAGTTTCTTTACACACAAGCAACTGTATAACGCATTCTCCTGTTCCCTCCCCATTTTCACACAGAAGGCAGCAACTATATGTACTGCAGGTTTGTCCTTTGTAACAAATGTGCCCCTCCCGCGGGTGTTTGCTGATAAGGAAGGAGGCTGTGTACGTTCTGAACCTTGCAGTGTGAGATCACAAACTACAACATACGCCTCTGGGGGTGGGGAGGAAACGAGCTACTTATCCATTTGTTCTGACACTTGTGAGCACTCAGGAGCAAGAGGGAAAGTTAAAACATGGAAGTCACAGGAGAAAATACATTATAGAGAAGGTTTCATCACCTTATGTTTTTCAGTCTTCCGCTCACAGTGGGTATAATTTGAGAATGTGGGGTATGGTCCAACCCTCTCATCCCACAAAGACCCTGATTTAAGTCAGTTCTCATCTCTGGGTCTCGCGTGCTTCCTCGCCCCGCCCTGAAGTCCCAAGACTTCCCCTTGTTTGCTCACTGCCACGGGAGACAGACAGCTGGGGGTATACTAAAATAAGGTGTGTTCTCTCACACTTAGTTCTGCAACTTTAACTGTTAAGCTCTCTGCATCTTCAATCAGTGTGTAAAGGAATCAAAAAGCAAAGCCAGACTTAATTTTAATCTTACTTCCGCTAATCCTACAACTGTACATTTTACAATGTACAGAAGCCCCCTGCTATCTGCAAGGCATATGTTCTCAAAGCTCTAATTTCCCCAGCAAAACATGACTAAGGATACTATCACAAGAATTACTATTTAACCAGTGGAAGCAACAGGGCCACGCTGAGGTGCAGGCTCTGGGTGGCTGGCTCCACCTGTAACCGGCCAAAGGGCTGGCTCTACAGGCACCAGCTTCAAAGCAGGACTCACAGTCTGTGTCACTGAAAAATTGTAAAGGATGTCATGGGCCTTCAGGGTCTCTTGCAAATTGCTGAGACTGTGAGTTAAATCCGCAATACTTTCATTTCAGTACACGTCTGGACAAGTTACTTACCTCTCTGAGCCTCTGTTCACCCATGTGAAAAACGGCGACGGTAACAGGACCTGCCTTACCGGGTCGCTGGGCAGACTAGATAAGCAGTACATACAGAAAGCTTAGAACAGTGTCTGGCACACAGTGAGCGCTCAGCACACGTCAGTTACTACTTCATCCGCGCCTCATGACTCGGAGGTATTTTAATTCCTACGGTTTCCAGGTGAGGCACCTGTCATGTAGTAGACAGAACAATGAACTTGGAACCTACGAATCTGGGTTCAGGCTTGGTTCACACCGACTGAGCTTTGTGAACCAGCTGGCTTTTGGGAACTTAGTTTAATCTATGAATTCTGAGAACGATAATGCTCTGTCTGTCTACCTACATCACTGCTATAGGTACCTAAAGAGATCACACATGTAAAGAGATTCTGTTAAGTATAAAATTCAATACAAATCACTGGGAAGCAGTCTAGAGCAGTGGTTATGAATGCTGACTTTGAAGTCAGACTGCCTGAGTTCAAATCCTGGCTCTACCACCCGTGTGACCTTGAGCCAATTACCCATCTTCTCTCTGTCCCAGTTTCCTCACTGGTGAAGCCAGGATAATAGTACCTATATCGTGAAATTGTGGACAGGATTAAGCGAGTTAATACAAAGAAGGCACTCAGAACAATGTCTGGTACGTAGTCACGCTCAATAAATGTCAGGTGCTCAATAACAGTAACAATTATTGTTTTGGCAATTATTAACCTTGTCACAGCCCCGCTGCCGTGCCTGGCCCCCTTGCGCAGAACAGACCGTTTGCCTCACCCGCTGTCCTGCAGCCCGGGCCTCTCGGTGCCAATCCTCCACCAGGGCCACCGCCTCCTCGCCGCTCTCAGGGTGGCGGGCCTGCACCCAGACCTGGGCCTCCCTGGGTAAGATAGTCAGGAACTGCTCCAGCACCAGCAGCTCCAGGATCTGCTCTTTGAGACGGATCTCTGGCCGCAGCCAGCGACAGCAGAGCGCCCAGAGCTGGCTGAAGGCCTCATGGGGTCCAGATGCATCCCTGTACTGGAACTGCCTGAAGCGCTGGCGGGAGGCCTCGGGGCCGGGGCCAGGGTCACGGTCCTGCGCCTGAGGTCTGGATTCCGACCTCCACGCGTCCTCCTCCAGTTTCACAATCAGGAGCTCTTCCAGCTCTGGTGGGGGAGAGACCTGGGCCTGGGATTCCAGGGCTACGGCCATGCTCTGTCCTGGACACCTCACTTCAGCTGGGCTATCCTCATCCGACGTCTTCCTGCATCGACTGTGTCCTTCAGGAGGCTCCTGGGAGAGGAAATGCTTTCCAAGGCTCTGAATGCAGAAGGACAAAGGACGGTGGGCAGGAGGATCCAGGAGGCTCACCTCCCTCACTTCCCCTATACCCGCCATTGCCACTGAATGGGGGTGGCAGTGCTAAGGGACACCCCTGTTCCACAAGCAAGAAGTCAGGCCACAATCTGGCACCAACACCAGAGCCAGCACAGTCTTAGATCCTCTGGGGCATGCTGAACGCCTTAGCCTGTCATCAGACCTCCATGATCTAGTCCCAGCAAAGCCTTTCCCCCTACACATGTCCAAAGTCTGCCCTTCCCTCCAGCTAGGATCCAAACGCCAGCCCCTCCAGAAGGCCTTTCTCCCTGGGCCTAAGGCTTTAGTCTCCCTCCAAGGGTGCTCTCCTTGCAAAGTCCCTCGCTCACTCTGTACCCCACCTCAGTCATCCTACTCACCTGGCAGTTTCGCCACCTCTGTGACTCCCCGAAACTGCACCCAGGACCTAGCTCCAGACCTCCAGACCCCCAATCCAACCACCTACAAGACATTTCCACTTGACTGTGTCTTAGGCACTTCAAATTCATTGGGTCAAACACTGAATTCCTTTTTCTCTTGCAAGCCTGTCTCTTTCCTGGAGCTCTCCGTCCAACACAGGCACCCCTTCCACCAGCTCACTCAGGCCAGAAACCTGGTCGTCACCGTTCTCCAAGACCCTCCCCGCCCAGCGCACCACCAGACCGTGTTCACCTGGCCTTCCAACCACTTACATCCCCACTGCCACCCTCGGTCCAGAGGGTCACCACGCTCATCACTCGATCAGGATCTTATCTCACATCCCTGCCTCCACTCCACTCCCCTCACCCAACCCCTGGCCCATTCTCTACACAACAACCAGACTAGTCCAAAATCTGACCCTGTCACTTCCTGCTGAGCACCATTCACTGACCTCCCATTTCCCCCAGGATCAGCAGGAACCGGGCCCAAACCTTGCTTCCTCACCGTGCTCCTGCCAGTCACTAGGCTTCAGCTGCACTGCCCCTCCATCGTGCTGCCCCCGAGCCCTGCCGCACACTGGGGTCTCCGGGAACAGTCTCTTCCCTTTCTTCGCCTCGTTCGGTCTCGGCTTAAATTGTACTTTCCCAAGATCCGGGCCTCAGCCTCAAGCTCCCATGCCACCTTGCGTTTGTATCATTACCCAGACCCTATTTGACAGTCCCCTACCCACTAGATCACAGGCTTCCCGCGGGGCCTGGCCCAGTGCTCCGCACGCACAGAAAGCACACAGTGCACAGCAACGCAAAGGTCAAGCACTGACAGCACCGTGTCACAAGGCACGGATTGCGATTAAGCCTTCCTAGGCAAAGGAGATGAAAGGAGAATGACCTTCCTCGTGCCAGAAGGAGTCCTCTTCTCCCCTTTATTTCCATCGCTGTGACACTTGCCACTTGCCAGGCTGTATCAGAGGGACGTGTGTACACATGTGCGTCCCCAGAGAGATTGCAGCCTCGCTGAGGGCAAGGGACACTGCTGACCTCCCTTGTTTCACACCTCCCCACGCCCGCAGCCACTGCAGCACTCGGCGCACTCGACACAGGAGGCTCTCGGGAACGCTTGCAGAGTGAGCGTCTGGGGCTACCACTTCCACACGACGAAGACCCCGACAACACTCACACCGGGCTGTCTGAGAAAATGCGCTCTTTGCATCACTTCCAACAAATCCAGATGACGTAAACCACACCTGCCCGGAGAAGGCCCTCAGCCGCTCCCACGTGGGAGTGACACAGCTGAGCTGAGAGTGGAGGGAGGGTGGAATGTTGGTTTTAGGCCATCTGGCTGCACCGTCTAGAAAGGAGAGGATGATGAAAAACAGGCTCGTCCTAAAGACCTCCACATGTTTAAGGAAACCACTCATGACCACCTGGCAACCTCCTACTTGTCCTTCGGCTCTCAGCTCAACGTCACCTCACCTGACAAGACTTCTTTGACATGCTCTCACCATGCCCTGCCCCGCGCCTGCTCTCCAAGAATCACCTCCCCAACCCTGCGCTCCCTAAGCAAATGGCACATACCTCAAATACACGTGTCTCCTACATTATCGCAGTTCATGTCCTTACACCGACAGCCCCCCGCGGGGTCACGTTTCCAGGGTCAGCACTATACCCTCCTCGTTGCTGTGTCCGCAGAGCCTGTCCCGGTGTCTGACAAACAGCAGGGCCCTTGGAAGTTTTGTTGCCTTTTATTAAAACAGTAAAGCCGGTACATTAAAAGCCTAACGGGCTATGGAAGAGCCACAATTTACAGCACACTAAAAAATTAATCTTTCATGAAATCTCTTCATGACAGCCTAATCATGCTCTAATCTAAACACATTTGTGTCACTCTCTCACAAGGACTAACTCACCGGCCATCTACAGAATCCCACTACGTCCCCGGCACAGTACTGCGAGCTGGAGAGCCGGCGGTAACTAGGGCAGACAGTCTCTGCCTTCATACAAGTCACCGTCCAAAAAGAGTCAGTCCATGAGCAAAACCTGCACCCGGCACAGACAGAACGCTACAGCAAAATGGGCAGCTGGCAGTCCCACCAGGCCCGAAGCCCAGGGTCTCAGATAACAGGTGTTTTCTTCTGGGACAGCTTGAAAGTCCCAAAGGCTATTTTCAAATACAAACCTGAGGATTATTCTGCTACTCTCTTACATATGAACAGCAGCTTACCCACAGGGGGAGGTCCACACAGTCAGCCAACATCAGGGTGGCTGCGCACAGGGAAAAAAATGGACAAGAGCATTCCTCAGTGCTGAGACTACCAGGAATCTCTGGGTCCTCACTCGAAGCAGGACCCTAAAGAGACCCTGTTTACTGAGTGTCCATGGTGCCAGGCCCTAAGTGCTCCACAGTCACCATCTCACCAAACCCTCCAGGCAAGCAAGTGAAGCATCACTAGTGTTCAGCTGCCAAACACTGGCCTGTCACTTGCGCATGTCAACTGCACACAAAGACCAGGAAGAGGAAGAAAGGACAGGACTTAAACAGTGCACCAGTTCCACTCATTCTGCGTCTCTTCCAGAGCGAGTGAGTGGCGATGTGATGACACCCATGACTCTGCGGGCCCCCGGCTGGTCTGAGCTCCCTCAAGCATCTCTCCCGCTGACTGTGAGCAGTGTCCTTCCACAGCACGGTCCCTCAACACAAGCCAACCCTTTCATCTAGTGTTCGGCCAAGCTAGCTTACTGAAAGACGGCGTGTTGGTTTCTAAACGGCTCCTTGCCAAAGGCTTTTCAAGCTGACTGTGATTTTTGGCTAAATGTGATTACCACCCTCCATGCTGCCTTTGGAATATCATTATCCTGTGAGGTAGGACCCTACCAGATCTTTAATTTACACTTTTGAAACTGAGCTTCTATGGAAAAGACTCGTGTAAGGCTATACAACCAGCAAGCGGAAGAGTCGGAATATAAGCCCAGATTCGTCTTCTCCAGTCACTTTTTATCCACAACGCACAGCCTCCTCTAGGTCTGCCAGGCATGCAAAGTCCTGAGAAGACGGCATGGAGAGTGGGGAGGACATTAAGGCAGGAGTGAGCAAATCAGGGCTCTGCCTCCACTCCTGCCATTTATCAGCTGTGTGACTGTGGACAGGTCGTGTGGCTTCTGCAGCCTCTCTGGACTGTGTACAGCCCGACCCTACTCACAGCTGCCCAGGTTTCCCCCAATTAGTACGACGGGAGTAGAGCAAAGGGACAGGGAGACTAAAATCAGCAGCTACAAATGTAAATGGCTAGAGGCCAGGCAACGTAAATGAGTAAATGAGCGGAATGGGGACCGTGGCTCCTACAGAGCACCAGAGGGACCACTGGCTCGGTGTCCACAGGCCTTCTACTTTTTCTAAGTCAGAGCTCTAGGTTTTTAAATGTAGGCAACCTACCCAAAATTGTTTCAAACACCCTGAGGATTAAACAAGCATGATAGAAGGCTTCTTTCAGCATGGGCTGCCGTCACTTTGCCACCTTTCAGCTGAGTGATCTCAAAGGTCTCTTCCAGTCTCCAGGAAGACCCAGAAAGGGTACAGATTCTCCTAAGTAATGAAGACTGGTGTTGGATGCTGTCAAAATCAGGATTCCTTTACAAACACAGGGCAGCTCAGAGGCATCTTGGCTCCTGGGGTCTGAGTGTGGATGTGGGCAAGAGCCACCCACCCAGTAAACAGTGGGGTGGGAAGAGATCTGCCCCAGTCCCATGGGAAAGGCCAAGACTGGTCTGTGACCTCCAGAGAGAAAAAAACTGGGAATTTCCAAAGGCTTTCAAGCTCATTTGGATGATGGTCCAAGCTATTGCTTAAGCAGCCTGACCTCACGATTAAGGACATAAACCAGGGAAAGCAAATAGGTTCCATTTCAAGCACCAACTACACTCAACTGGGCTGAGGGCTCTAACTCCCATATGAACGCGTTGTGACCAATTAGCTATGTCTGCCAGGCACAGGAAACGGAAGTGGCAGCGCACATGCTGTGTATTTGCCACTCATGGCTTAAACTCCCATAGGCACTGAATCAGCTTCCAGCAAAAACAGCCTTAACAGGCAGAAGACTAAAACTCATGCCCCTAGAGACTCACGGGAAGTAGCACCTTTCAAGCCTGGAATAGCCACGCTCACCCTGGATGGTCTTTAACCACACATTCGTCAAGTGTTTACTAGGCAATGGGGAAACACAGGTGACTCAGAAACTGTTCCTGTCCTGGAGATGCTGACAGTCTAGTCAAAGAGAAAAAAAAAAAAAAGGGCACAGATAATGATGATCAAAATGTGGAAAATGCAGTGAAAGAGTTCTGTGGGAGCTGAGGGTGAGGGGAAACTATCTGCTTATGGCAACTGAACAAAGTAACATTTGAGTTGGTTCTTGAAGAAAGAATAGTTCCCTTGGCAGAGAACAGGGAGGGCAGGGAGTGCGTTCGAAGCGGAGACAACAGCATGTAAAATGGGGGAAACCAAACAGCCTCCCCAAGAAATGGGGAGAACCCTGGGAGCCCTGGAGTGTGGGGCACATGAAGATGAGGCTGCAAAGTAGTTGATGAAGGATCTTGAATATCAAACTGAGGTGTTTGGACTTAGTTCTCTCAGCGGTGAGTGAGCGCCAAGGAAGGTTTTTAACGCCAAAGGCATAATCAGATTTGTGGATCAAACAGATCGCACAATGTGCTTGTCCACCCGGGAGGTGAAAAGATGGAGGTTTCGGCAAAAACCCTGACAAGGAAAGAGCAGATTCAAGACACATCAAGGAAATGGAAAGATCTGAAGATCCCTGGATGTGGAAGAATGCAAGAGAAATCAGAGGGCCCCCGGGGAAAGCGGACAATGGTGCCATTCACGTCCATCAGCCACAAGAAAAGAGATGCAGGTTTGCACAATAGCCAGTCCCACCCACTGGGTTCCAGAAGTCACAACCATTAGAGAACGTGTAAGGGGGTATCAATTGAGACGTCTGCTCTAGGTGGGCAGGTAGAGACTCGTACGATATTTTTAAAGCTGGGCTTCGAGCTCAGGCCCTCTCTCTTATTTGCACTTCTTGCCAGGGCCCCAGAACTCTCTCTCCTTCCCTCTGTGGTCTCCTGGCCCTCCCACGACGCTCCCACCTCTAGAACCTCTCTCGGTGTCCTCACCTACAGATCTAAGACGGTCATCACTCCCAGGGGCGGCTCTATCTCCCCCCTCATCCCCAACCCCTTGTATGACCCTTCCCATCTCCGGACGCTTCATCCTCTGACCGCTCCTAACACTCCCCCCACCCACCCACCCACCCACAAAAGCTTCTTTCTCCCCTCTCACCTTCCCCGGTCCCCTGTGACACCACCACCTCCTAAGTCTCCAGCCCAGAGCCTGAGTCTCAACTGCCCCCGCCCCGCCACCGGGACTCACCAACCGAGCCACCCACTCCACAACGGGGCGGAAGTGCTCCAGAGCTCGCGCAGGGAATGCCGGGACGCGGAGTCCAAACGACAACTCCCCGGGAATGGACCGTCTGAGACTACAACTCCCAGAATGAACCGCGTGAACTCCGTTTACTGCCCTTAAGATGTTGTCAGCCAATAGATGTGTCACTTTCTCCCGTCCCAGGCTCCGGAACAAATCGAAACAGGTTCTAAGCGTGAGGGTGGGGCCTCTTGCGATCCCGGGTCCTTTCCACAGGTTCTGGGAAATGACACTGCCCAATAGGCGGGCATTCAAACTGAAGGGGCGGGGCCGGTTGAAGGGGCAAACGGGGAGCTTTAGGCCCGAGAGAGATCAAAGCACAAACAGTAAGAAATAAGGAGGAAAAAAAGAAAAAGAAATAAGGAGAGAGGGTGGCTAGAGATGACCAGACTGGTGGGCAGGAGACAGTTGGACAATTGTAGGTTCAATTTCCAGCTCACAGTTAAGCTGAGTGACTTTGGATCAATTGTGAATCGCGCTTTCTTTACCTGTAAAGCAAGGATAATAACAACATCCGAGTCTACAGGTTTTTGTGAGGCTTCAATGAATGATACACCTAAAACGATTAGCTCAGGGCCTGTCTCCTAAAAACACACAGCCAATATTAGCTATTATTATGTAAATTAGTACAGAGCTTGACACTTGGTGTGTGTTGGAAGAATGTTAATCATCGTTAGAATAATAACAATCTGAATACTTTTAATATAAAAGCAGTTGCTTTGTACTTTAGGGTATGAGCCCTCTAATGTGAAGTTGAGAATGTGGGTTTGTAGTCAGACATGGATCCAAATTCCGGCCTAACTACTTCCTAGCCGTGTGGCCTTAAACAAATTACTGCATCTCTCTGTCTTTGGTTTTTTTCATCTTTAAAATGCAGGTGATACAACAGCAACTACATTGCAGGTGTTGCAAAGATTAAATGAGATAATGCAAATCAAGCATGGACTCTGGAGTCAAGCTGCTTGTGTCTGAAACTTCTTATTTTGAAATGCAGGATGTAGGTCTTGCCACTCACTAGCTGTGAAACACTGGGCAAATGAATTCACCTCTTTATGCCTTGGTTTCCTCATCTGTAAAATGGGAATTAAAATAATGGCATCTACCTGATAGAGTTTGTGAGAAATAAATGGAGAAAAGTATGTAAAGAGCTTGACACATGGCTAGCAGAAGGAGTCTAATAATCATTAGCTATTATTATTTTTACTAGTAGTTCTGAGACTTTGGGGAAACTGACAGTACTTGGTATATGGCCCAGTGCTCAGTACATGTTGGCTATTGTTAAAACTGGGGGAATTCTATATCTTAGTTTTAAAGACCTAGTTCAAAGCCCTTCTCTGTGAAACGTGTTCCAACCAACTTGCAGTAACAAGTCCTGTGGCTTTACTCACTGAAAGGAGTAGCAGCCTATAAGAAGACTCCTTCTTACTGCAGTATCCCAGCCCTGTGAGGCGGATATTATTACCTCCAATTTACAAGGAGGAAATGGGGGCTTGGACAGATGAAGTGACTGCTCAAGATCACATAGCCAATAAGTGCAAGGCCTGGGATTTGAACCTGGGCAGGTGACCCCAAAGGTTTCTTCTGAGCCCCACAACGCATAAAGAAAAGATCACCACCAGTGGAGGGAAGGGTAATGTGTGAGTGGAGAGAGAGACAGTTCTGCCTTGTGAGCTTCTGGGAGGGCTGGAGCCATTTGAGAGAGTGTCTGGATCTGAAGCTGGCAAGTCAACTTTGCAGGGGTCAGGGAAGGACATTCATTCCCAGATCATTGGCCCTGAAGAGGAGGAATGGAGGTCAGAATGCACAGAAAGACACCATTAGGACTCTAGAGGGCGCCCCTCACCCATAATCCAGCCTAGATTTGTCCTATGGTTTCCTTTAACCTCCATTTAAAGCCTGGCATTGTACAGAAGAGGAAAATTAAAGCCCAAAGAGTCAAAGTTTCCTGGCCCAGTATCATATCGAAATAAACAGACCCCAGTTCTCTGCTTCAGCATGCATCAAGATTGTTTTCTGTCCGTAGCTGTCTGGGCCAGCACTAGGGCTCTAAGGAGGCAGAGATGAATCAAACCTGACCCCTGGCCCCAGGGTCTGAGCTCCAAACTTTCCTGATCAAGTTTCCTATTAGTCAATTAGTAATGTTTCCTATTAGTGAGACATTTTTGAGCGCACACTCCCAACAGGTGGGTATTTATTTATTTACCTATATATAATATGTATGCACTACATGTATAATTACATACAAGCTGACTTTTGCGAACACTGACAACGCATTGTTAGATCCTGCTCCCAGCGCTTTACCCCTATTGCCTCATTTAATCTCACAAAACCCCTTGCGGGAGGGCGTGACCCCCCCCCCCCATGTGACAGAAGAGGAACCTGAGGTTCAGAGGTTAAGTAGTGTAGCTAAAAAGTAGGCAGGCTTAGCTTCAGAATAAAGTGAGATATGACAGAATACAAGTAGAAGATTTCTTAAATTTTCCTCCTAAACCCCCGTGGCTCACCTGATGTGCTCCCTTTGCAGACCACTGTCCTGGGGGCTCCCAGACCTGTGAGGGCTAGGACAGTGCGATCAGTACTTTGAGAAAGGAAAAGTGCAGGGAGTTGTGGGAACCGAGAGGCTGACATGTCAGGAATGGCTTCTGGAGAAAATGATGGCTACACCAGATCTTAAAGGATACATAGTACTTCCCCGGGAGAAATGAATTGGGAAGAAGAATAGCACATGCAAAGGCTCAGAGGCAGGAATATGTGGTGTCCTGGGAGCTACAAGTAGTTTAGCCTGGCTGAAGCCAGAGTGCCAAGGAGGGGGGTTCCCCCTCCCAGTGTTGCTATGAGGTTCAAACAAGACAATAGATGTGATCATGCCTTCATGTTTTCATTGAGGAACAGGCGATCAGTCCGCCGCATCCTGGGTAGCGTCCCAGCTTTTTTGGTCCTCAGCTGCCAATACCTCTGTAACCCAGATAGCTCTGCCCCTTGACAATCTGGTTGAACTTGGCCTAGACCCCATTCCATAGCTTAGGAGTACTCGGAGTCTTCTTTTCATTCCCACACTCTCCCTGAATTCCCCCACTTTATTTCCTCCAGGCTACAGTTTCTGTAACCCCTGCCCCTTCACCCTCTTCCTCATGTGCATTTCCATCAAAGAAAAAGTCCAATTACGCCAATCATTTCATGTAGTTAGTAAATTTACTGAGGATCTGGACACCTTGAGATCACACCACACACCTCATGGCCACCTGCCACCCCCAAATTTTCTCATGCAGCCTCCAGAACCTTCCCAAGGATTCTTTGGGAACCTATGTTTCCAAAGCTGCCAGTTGATCCTCCCATACACGCAGCACCCCCACCGCCCCGCAGCTCAGTTCAGTCTCACACACTAACACATACCCACTCTCTCCCTGCCAGGCTGACTTTCCTTTCCCATCCCCACCCTCCAAAACACATGCACGCACTCTAGCCCAACCCAGCTTGCCCCAGCCTGCTCCCCAGCCAAGCCCAGAAGTCATCTTTTCTCTCACCTTCCTTGGGCCCCACATAATAGTCTCCTCTGCGGAGTAGCCAGGCCAGTCTATGGTAGCGGGGGAGCTGGTGGCGGGAGATAGGCTCCAGGAAGACCAGCAGCAGCATTGGGGGTGAGGGGCAGCCAGCAGGAGGGAAGTGGCCAGGTGGAGCTCCAGGCAGCAGCGTGGCATGCCCAGGGCCTGGCAACTCAGTACACAGAGTGTGACCCGGCTGCTTGCCGTGTTCCCTGCCACATTACAGGCCACATCATTGCCTGGCTCAAAATTCCACTCAGGGAAGCAGAGGCGCAGCCCACAGCTGCCCTCCAAAGTAGGCAGGAGCTCCGGTACCACCCAGGCCTGATCTTGCCCACAGTGGGACATAAAAACATCATAGAGGAACCTCTTGCCTTCACTCTTCCGACCCTTCAGATCCTGAAGCCAAGCTCTGAACAGGGCCTGGGTAGAGGAGCCAGGAGTTCCTGGCTTCTTATAGAAAAGGCAGGGAGATCAGCAGAAATAGCAGGGCAGAGCTGCCCAAAAAGAGCTCCAACCCCAAAGTCTTGGGGCAGTGACTCCAGAGGAAGGGGAAAAGGAGATTCTTAGGGTGGGCCCCCAGTTTCTGGCTTGCACAGCTGGTGTGGTGCTATATGCACATATGTTCTGGGGGACTGCTTAGGCCAGGGCCCCAGCCAGGTATTGGCACACTGGCAGGCCAAGGACAAACTCAGAACATACATGTACTTTGGCATCTGGGGACTGTGCTCCTGGAGACTGCCATCCAGCACAATGCCTGTCTCCCGGTCTAGCACTAAGACCTGGAGACCTCCCAGGCCCTGGAAAGCAGCAGCAGACAGTGTCTCCAAGCCAGTTTGGGCCAGATGTAGCACCTGGAGCCTGGACAGCTCACCCACCAGCTCCTCCAACCGCACTGAGTGGGGCCATGCTTGGGACTGCAGTCACTGCAGCTTCAGCTCCTGTAGGTTGGGCAGCCCAGTGATGCAACAGGGCCTGGGGCTGTGCCCATCACCCTGCACCCTCAGATACCAGAGTCTGGGGAGCTGCCAGAGGAAGAAGCTGGAGGTGTCCTGGGAGCAGAGGACCTCCAAGCCATTGCCAACCAAGAAGAGTTGGCGAAGGGCCGGGAAGATCTTGGTGATATCTGGGTCTCCAGCTGCAGTCCCCAGCCATTTAAAGTCAGGTCCTGCAAGACTGGAAAGATGGGAGAAGCCAGCTTCCAAAGCTTCCTGCCTGGTACTGCACAAAGATCCAAGCTAGTCAGTCTTGTGGGCCTGGACAGCACTACCTCAGAAGGGCCAGAGGGGAACTACAGTCTCAGGTCATGCAGATTCTCTGGGCCCTAGAAGTCCCAGGTTGGGCTCATTATAATGCTGGTATTCAGCAGGTTCAGGGTGGTCAGTTCAGGCGGATGAGCCAACCAGGCCTCGCCCAGGGTCACCAGTGGATTGTTACTCAAGTCCAACCTCTCTAGCCTCCTTAGGCCTGAGAGTACCTGGCCCTCCAGCCAGTCTAGCTGGTTTCCCTGAAGTAGCAGCTCCTGCAGGTGGGGCAAGCAGGAGAATGCGCCTGGGGGAAGGCTATTCAGCCCATTGTTGGACAGATCCAGGACCCCTGGTCCTGACATAGGCCCTGTCTCTTCATGCACAGCATGGCATGACAAACAAGGAGATGCTTAGAGCTGAGGATCCAAGCCTCGAGGAAAGGCAGAAGTACCCCCGTGGGATGAAGGACCCAGGTCTCACTTCTCTGTTGTGAGGGAGCAAGTGTTTCTTACTGTATCACAACTGAGAGAGCCCCAAGTTGGGGCCACAAACTTGGGGCCAAAACTCCAGAATCCCAGTCTGCCATTGTCCTGGGCAGTGCACTTCACCTCTCTGAGCTTCAGTTTCCTCGTCTATAAACTGAGCATACTAATACCTGCTCCACAGGATTGCTGCAAATTACATGTAAGTGTCGGAATGAGGTTTCTCTCCTCATCATCCCCTTTACTACTTGCTCTCCTTATTTTTTATTTTAGATTTTATTTACTTATTTTTAGAGAGAGGGGAAGGGAGGGAGAGAGGGGAGGAGAAAGAGAGGGAGAGAAACTTTGATGTGTGAGAGAAACATCCATCGGTTGCCTCTCACATGCCTCCAACCGGGGAACCTGGCTCACAACCCAGGCTGGCACTCAATCCACTGAGCCACACCAGCCAGGGCTTCTCTCCTTACTTTAGAAAGTAAGGAATGAGTAAATCAGAATTTTTAAAAAGCAGATGTTTTATAAGCACAATAGTACATCAAAATGATGCCTTAATGGACATCTTGTAATATTCCACATGGGATAGTCCAAAACGCCCGAGATTTACCGAAGAAGACTATAAGGTTCCAATCCTGCCCTGCCAGGCTGGAGATAGGGAGCATGAACTCCATGGCCTTGACTTTGACATACATCATCAGGATGGAGCCAGGACCCCAGGGGAAAGCAGAAAGAGAAAAAGAGAGGGGCTTTCTGATGATCTCACACAATGGAGTAAACTATGCAAAACAATTCAGTATCCAATTATGATTTTTAAAAAAATAATAATGAACTCAGAGTAAAATTCTTACTGGTGGATCATTCGCTGCATTCCGTTTAAAGCCTGGAGTGAGACAACTGCCCCTACTTTTGTTCAGCATATAATGGAGGTGTTAGCCAGGAAAATAAGAAAAGAAACAGAAATTAAAACTACAAGTATTTTAAGGAACAAAAAGGTCGCCATTGGTAAGATGCTATGATTGTTTACATAGGAATTCCCAGAATTTCTAGAAATAAACTATTAAAACTAAAAAGTGTTTAGCAAAGATACTGGATACCACATACTTTTTAAAAATCTTTCTAATATACCAATACATCAGTCAGGGTCTTGAGGGGAAAGAGCACAAGCAAATCAGCATTTCCCTGAGAGGTCTGTGACTGATCACAGAGGTACGGCAAGAGCCGATAGTGCTGGAACCAGGGCTACCAAGCTTAGGGGCTGTCACCGCCCCCAGAACTAAAGGAATAAGGACTCAGAGGAGTTATCGGAACATGAAAGGAGAGAGCTTTGGGAGGCCAGCTGCCTTGAGAGAAGCAATGACATTTGGTCAAGTCACAAATCCAACCTAAAGGGACCTCACAGGAAGGAAGGCAGTGGTATAATTCCCTGACCTCCCCTCCACCCCCCGCACCGATCTCTTGCCAACAAAATAGAGCACATAAACAAGAGTAACCACATCTAGTCACCTGACACAAAAAAGGGATCTTTCCATTTATCTTCACAAAAGATCATACAAGGTGCAGCATAAGCCTAAACGTGAAAAACAAACAATAAAGCTTTTAGAAGAAAACTTAGAAATATATCTTCATAGTCTTGGGATAAGCAAAATTTTGCTAACTGGGCCACAAATAGAATTAGCCTTATTTTTCCTCATAAATTGGACTTCACCAAAGCTAAGGAGTTCTGTTCATTGAAAGACAGCCACACACCACGAGGAGTTATTTACAATACATGTGTCAAAAAACTCACTCATAATTGTGTAACATCATAAATATTATTTGGGATAACCCTCGGGCCAAAGAAGGAAGGAATCATAATGAAAATTAGAAAATATTTTAATCAAATAATAACAGAATACCATACATTAAAACTTGTGGGATAAAGCTAAAGGAATGTGTATGGGGGACAGAGAGCCTTAAATGTCTGTGTTAGGAAATAAATAACAAAATCTGAAAATCAATGATCCGGGCAACTACATCTAAAAGTTAGAAAAGGTGAACAACAATAAAGTAATAAAATCTTTAAAATTAAAATTTAAAATTTAAAAAAAAGTTAGAAAAGGAACTTTGCTAAAAGGAACTTAGAAAAGTTGAAAAGAAACTTGCACTTCCCCCATTTATGGAATGACTGGTACCAGATTAGCTCTTCCTCCAAGAACAACACACACACACACACACAC